>NW_004624787.1:15235630-15265254 GCF_000247695.1 Heterocephalus glaber
GTTCAAGCACACAATAAGGATGTGGAAATACTGCAATAGGGAAAACATTAGTAACAGCTTACCAATATTTTACAGATTCTTCAACATATCAATTATTAAATTATTTTTCCATGGTTTTCTTAAGATTGTAAAGAAATACACACTTGTTGCAAATCATTAATTGGTTCCTAGACTTAAACCAAAAAATTCTTCAGGAAAGATATAATAAATAATGCACCTAATCTATAACAAAAGGATAACAAAAATAGCTTTTGGATAGGCATCCCTTAGTACTTAAAGGGTTTTGTTGAGAGACATCTCACAAAAATATGACATTCCTTTTTAGTACAACTTAGTCAATTTTCTATGTAAAATAGTAAACTTTCAGATGAAATAGGGAAAATCTTACATTTACTGTCCTTGCCAACTACTTTTACTATTCCGATTGACAGCAATCAAAATCTTGACAGGCATAAACCTCCATGATACAACTGGCAGAAATAGTCACCAAATGACTACAAAACATTGATAATCAAGGATAAGAACTTTTAATTCTTATGAACTCTGAAGAAGTCTGGTAGAAAGTGACATCCAGCTTCATCAAGTGTAGTAAGTAGATACTGAAGAAATTAAAACTGACTGGCTTTCAGATCCAGCATCTAATAACAAGTTCAAATCACTGCAAAAATGAAAGGTTAGGAAAACTAGACAAATGCATGTTGGTTTTTTTCCCATGTCAAATGAGCATGTTTACCCTGCCGATTGCTTCTGGAGCTGCTACAACTTTATCAATTGTTTTTTGTATATTTTGCAAACTAAAACACTACTTGCTGAGTCCTGTTAAAAGCTGACTACAGATAATGTATACAAACCTAAAGATAACTAGCCCTTCCATTTGTCCAACCTCTCTAAACTCAACAGCAGAAACAATTAAATGGATACTGAAACAGGACAAATGCGTCAGAGGCCTAGTCGTCTGTCTTTGTCTCTCTTTACCTCTTCTTTCCTACCTCAGACCCCATGAAAGATTAAGATAGAGAAGGGTAGGGAAATACTTAGGTATTCTTTTCCCTTTCCAACCTTAAATTGGAGAATGAAGAAGCATTATGGTACCCCCAAACAGCAGAGATAACAAAATACCCATTTTCTTCAGATTTAACACTGGAATTCCAGAGCAGACATGCTTTTCTAGCTGTTCACAACTGCACTCTAAAACCATAAACTAATATTCTTAATGAGAGACTATTTTGGTAGAGAAACACGTGCTATTACTGTATAATATATGCACTTCCCAAAAGCCACTGTGTGTCAGGAAAAGACCATTACATCAAAGATGACGTTACAACACGCTAACAAGTCTAACTCAAGATGAAATTTAAATAGTAAGATTATATTGTGAAGAGTCTAAATTAATGCTATTCCTGGATGCCACAGGGTAATGGAAGGCTCAGCTCCCAAGCCAGAGGGCCTGGGGAAGACAGGACAAGGCAAAGTCCTACCTGGTAGGCATCAGGAATGTTGACGGTTTCTCCATGCTCCCCGACATAGCCAATGATGCCTTTGCCCCAGGGGACCTGCACCTCATTTGAGTTCTCTGTGCTGCTGCAAGGCAGCAGTGGGGTTCCTGCATGCACATCAAAGAACTTGGAGACCAAGCTCTTCTTGCCAGCAGCTGCCCCTTCCACTAGGAAGAGAGAGCATCGGTCAGCATCCACCATGAGACAGACAAAGATGAGGATTTTGTAGCTCAGGCTGGTGAGGTCAAGGTCATTGGAGATATCCTTGACCAGTTCCAGGAAGAACTGACGCTCATTATGCTTTTTGAGGTGGCACTTGTAGTCGATGGCCGGAGGTGGGTACTGAGGCAGATTCACCCTTGACTCCAGCAGGGCACTGAGGATATGAGCTGTGGTGGGGGGCAGAGAGCTGGCCTTCCGGAGAAGGGCCCTCCGCCGCACGCTGCTCAGGGGCTCCTGGGCCCTGGAGGTCACCTGTTCATCGTAGGTCCTGTTCACGTGGATGGCCTTGGAGCGGGCAAAACTCTTCCTGAGCTCTTTCTGAGAAGCTCTCCGCTGCAAGCTCCCATTACCCCGGCAGCCACTGGCCCAGCAGGGACTCAAGGGAACCCCGCCACAGTCCCCACCGCCAGGAGTGGGCTGACTGCTGGGAGAGCCATGTGGTCCGGTGCTGCCCCCAACGATGCTCCCGCCTCTGCCACTGCCGTGGGCCACACGACCCGTGCCAGCCAGAGCAGGCCTGGAGCCCGGAGCCCCCTGACCCTGATTGTGCCTCTGCAGCCACTTCTCCACCATCTCCTGCTTCCCCTTGCGCATCAAGTAATCTTCAAATAACTCTGGGTGCCGGTCCAGGAAAGTTTCCACCTCCCCGAAGTCCAGGCGGAAGCTTGTCATGGTCCCGGGCACCGCTCTCCCGGGCTCTCTACCCTCGGGCCAAAGGTTTACCTGCCCCGAGGAGGAGGCCTCTAGCTGTCCCTGCACATGCTTCCCCGAGACAGCATCCCCAGCTCGGAGCCACCTCCCCTGCCAGCCCGAGGCTGTTCCCCAGCCGTGGAATCCCAGTCGGAGGAGTCCGGTCCTTCTCTGGCTCGCAGTGGCTGGCCCCAACCCTACCCCCTCGTCCTACTCCTGCTCAGCACAGGTGCCAGACCCTGAGCTGCCTCCGCCGCCACCGCTCCAGTCGTGGAAACCTGAGCTCCCGCTCCTCTCGCTCCCGCTGGCTGCTGCCGCCGCTCTGCTGCTGCTGGAACCAGCTGAGTGGACCACAGTGAGAGGGAGGTTGGGCAGGACACGCCCCTGAGAGAGCACCGAGCTGGAGGGAGTTGGGAGGAGGAGGCAGGCGCGGACGAGCCAAAGTCCACCGCCGGGCTGCCAGGCTGTTCCTGGAAGAGGCTCTGGACCGCCAGAGTCTGTGTTGGGAACTCGGCTGACTATGGACTGGAACTGGATGAGAAGGAGAAAACGCGCCTAGTTCCTTCCCCCTCCTTCCTTACCTCCCAGTCCTCCCCTTCCCTGCCCCTTAATTTTTCAGCTGTTCAGAGGCCCGGGGGCCCAGTGGGAGCCCTGGTACGGAGAAGTGTTGATGTTTTGCAAGGATCAGAACCCAGTAGCCAACTCCGCGGAAAAGAGGATGCTCAGAGGCAGGCAGGCTTATTTTTCTGGGATGAGACTGTGGACTGTTGCTTCTCAGGATTCCTGGGACTGCCCAGTGCTTTGTGGGTGTTCAGTAAATATTAATGGAACTGGATTTCCTTGAAATTACAAGTGAAGTTTCCCATGTGAGCAATTTATGACTTTAACCAAATTCTCAGATGGGGGTGGTGGTGCAGAACACACAGGGACTTGGATTAGAGAGTCCCTGCCTAGCAAGGCCTTTTAGCACAGTGGACTTGAGGAAGCAAGGGCTTCCTTCCAGGCAGTCCCACACACTGGACATGAACTCATGAACTACTTGCCTTCTCCTCTTTCTTTCTCCATTTAGTCTCATAGGGCCACTAATGCTTCCTTTGCTCTCAGTGTCTGGGGCCTGTACACAGATTTCTCCTCTGTGAGGGAGGCCATTCTTTCTTCTGCCCTGGGGATGTTTTGGATCTGGTTAGGCTGAAAAAAACATCAGGTTTCCCTTGAGCCTTTTCTAAGGCTAGTGGCTAAGCCAGGTGATTAGCCAGGAAAGAGGAGCAGCTTGATGACACTTTCCTGAGGCCCAGGGGTCCTTCCGTTCCAGGAACACAAAAGCAGATGGAGAAGCTGGGACAGCAGGCCAATCCAGGATGTTGGTGATGAGGGGAACAGCAAAGGAGAATAGCAGAGGAGGCAGGTCCAGACTTCCACGGGGCCTCCACGTGGCAGAGACACACATGACTTCCAAGGTGATAAAGCTTACTCCCAGAGAGTATCTTTAGAGCCAAGCAGACAAGGTGTATCAAGCACTTGCTCTGAGGTGATCACTTTATAGTAACAGAGCAATGCAATTCTTTCAACAGACACATTCTGCAGATGGGAAACCTCTGAGAAGTTGAGTGATTTAACCCAAGCATACAGTCAGTCCATGCCAGAGCTGGGATGCATATCATTTAGCTTGGCTCCAGAATGAGGCTCACTCTTAGCCATGTCACTGGATTGTCTTTCATCCTTGTCAGCTGCATACTGTCTGCACTGTAGGGACTAAGTTAAAATGTCCTCTGCACATCCTCCTGACAGCACCAGGAAAAGCAGAGGGAGAAAGAAAGGCGCTTGTTCAAAAATTTCAAATTCTTAGCTTAATCAGCAAGGCAAAGGGCATGGCCTGGGCACTGGACACAAGTGTGAATACAACAAAGATCTGCCTTCAGGGGGCTTACATTATAGTAGGAAAAGAGCCAGAAAATCAGTGTATAGAGTAAGAGACTATCAAGGAGAAATGCTATGAAGAAAAATAACCCTTGGTGAAGGGTTTGATAAAGAAATGGGGTGGAGGAAAAGCCTTTCTGAGGAGGGGACACCTGAAGAGATGTGATGGAAATGAGCAAATGAGCTTTGTTGATATCTGGAACAAGAATGTGCTAGGTAGAGGAAGGAAGTGCTAAAGTTATGAAATATAAACTGTTTGAACTATTTAAGAAACAGCAGGGAGGCCAGCCAGGAGACAGTGAACTGGGCATAGAATATTGGTAGTTTGAAGCCAATGGCTAAGAAGAAGGTAAGCAGTGATGGAGAATTAAATAGAAAAATGCTTAGCATTGTCCTAGCACAGAGAAAGTATTCAGTAATTGGTAGTTAACCTACTACTTTTTATTTTCATCATCATTATCCTAATGTAATAGTATGTGGAAGCCTCAATGCATGGGGACCATATTTCTGGTCCTATGAGTGATTACCCATAAAGATAGTTAATGGTATGCTGGAACTGGCTCATGGGGACTCACAAGAGCCTATTTTAGCCTCTTTCCAATTCTGTGTCCAGTCACATCATGTATCTTGCAATTAGCCACAATGGAAATGTTTGCACTGTGGAAATCAACAAATGTTCCTACTCCGAATTTATTTTGTACAAACTACTGGTTGTTAAATCATTACCATCATTAAGAGGAAACAATCTAAATGTCCATCAACTAATGAATGGATAAGTAAAATGTGGCATATCTATATAGTGAAATATTATTCAGCCATAAAAAGGAATGAAGTACTGATACATACTACAAGTTGGATAAACCTTAAAAGTATTATGCAAAGTAAAAGAAGACACTCACAAAGGATCACATTTTGTAGGATATCATTTATATGAAATGTCTTGAGATAGAAAATTGATTATTTTCTGGATGAAATAGAAGTAGAATAGTAGGAGTAGAAGTTTTGGTTTTTTGGGCAGAAGGTAATAAAAATGTCCTAAAATTGTGGTAGTGGTTGCAATCTGCAAATATGTTAAAGTTCATTTACATATATGTTATGGCTTGTGCTTAGCTGTCCCCTCAAAGCCTCATACAGTCATAGCTGTGGCTTTTTCAGAGGTGGCCAAATCTAGAGTGTGTGATTGATTCATGGTACAATGCTAGGATTAAAGGTGAGTGAGTACTAAATCAGTTCACTGAATGATTTGGCACCCACCCTAATCTCATTAATTTAGAGTATAAAAGGGGCAGAAAGGAGCTGCTAAGGTCTCTTATTTGCTTGCTTTGCTACCTTCTGCCTGCCATGAACTGCTTCTCCTTTGTGATGCCTGTCTGTCCTGCTCCCCTGCCTTGAAGCCAGCCAATTATGGACTGAAACTTCTACAAACTATGAGCCAAATAAGCCTTTCCTCTTTTAATTTTGGGTGTTGGGTATTTTGTCTCAGCAACAAGAAAAGTAAATAAGACAATATGCATCTTAAATGAGTGAACAGAAGGGTATGTAAATTATATCTCAATAAAGCTGTTGTAAAGCACCAACAAAACTATTCAGCACAATAGTAAATATACAGTAGCACTGTTGTGCATGGTGGCAAGAAAAACATTGAATATCCTCAAGAAAGGGAGAGAAGTGGACTGGCCCTGGGATGCCTGGCAACAGAAGGTGTAAGAAACAGACATTTCCAAGTACTCATTATACAAGCAGTAGTTTAGTATTTACAATGTTCCAGGCTCGAAACACAAAAGAAGACTAAGATAAGACCTCTGCTTTTGATGGAGGCCCTCAGTTGATAGCACAAAGAGAAGTGGGAGTAGAGAAGAATACTAGGAAGGATGGGGAAAGCAGTAACAAAGATCTGAGAAATGAATTTAGCATTTCTGACTTGTTTCTAATCAGCTATAAGCCTTGTTCCCTGCTCGGCACATGAGGTCATTAAGGGAATTAGTGGCTGGGGAAGAGAGTGAGAAGGTGACAGAAGATATTCCAGAGTTTCCATTTCATTCTCATTTTCAATCCATAGAATGGTATGTGTATTAGTCATAGTCTCAACAGGAGACAGAACACATTCAAATTAATTCTAGAGAATTAATTTACAAAGGGACTAATGAAAGGGTAGAGTATAGATAAACCACAGGGATAATGAAGGAACCTGGAATTCTAAGCAGCAAAGTCACCACCCCTACACCCGATAGGAGGAGAGAGAGAAAGGCTTCCAGTACTCAGAAGGAGAGAACTTTATGTAGTGACAACTGCTTGGAGGGGAACAGTGACAACCTGTGAAGAAAATGGACAGCTCAAGCAGATTTCAAAGAGGTCTATCAGGGATAAGGATCGTGAATTCATTCTTCTCCCTCCTTCCTGTCACTGACCAGAGCTAACTAGAAGCTAGATGGTATTGGAGCCTGCTGACAACTCCATATAGGTCAACCTCCCTGGGCAGAAAGTAGAGGAGACAAAGAATCTGGGTAAGATCTGGAGGTAAATGGAAAACACTTGGCCCAACATGGAACCCTGAAGAAATCTCTTTAGGCATAAAATAAAAAACATTTCCCTTAAGGAAATATAACACTAAAGAATTTTCTGTGTAATTCTGCCCTCTTCTGCTCATCAGCTAATTCTATCAAAATAATTACAATAAAGTCTCCAACAACATTTGCAGGTTATAGAACCCCTTCAATGGCACAAACTAACATATCTAAAAAAACATGATACTGTGAAAATAGATACAATATTGTGAAGATATTGTGCAGTACACAGAATCCCTCATTGCACTATTATTCCCCAAAAGGTATAGTATTGTGAATAAAAATAAATCAGCTCCAGCAGAGGTTCTGCAGACTCTTTCCTACCTGTCCTTCAACCTATAAACATTGTCCAAGTAACATCTTACTGGAGAAGATAAAAGGATCTTCCCATTTTGACTTCTGTTTTTAATCTAAGTATTGATGTAACTATCATTGCTATTGCCAATTTCCATTTATTGAGTACTTTTAATGCACAAAACACTGGATGACATGCAGGGTAACTTTTATTATTCCAAAGATGGCCAATTACATTTTAGTACTGGATGGAGTCCTAACAAGCATCTAATACTGCACTTTGTACATTGTTACACGTGTGGAAATTGGGATCTGAAGCAGACGTAATTTCCTGCTCTTGGTGCCATCCCACCTTTCCAACATCACACAGCTGGGAACTAACCTCATTTAACACAATAAACTTCTGCCTCCCAAGTTTTCCCTAATCAGTCCATCTCCAAAAACACACGTCCTGACCCACTCTGTGTCCAGGGGGCATCATCTGATATGTAAGGGATGCTGATGCAAAATGAACCACCTCAAAACTTGATTAAAACACACTTCTTTCTACTTCCCACTGTTCTGTTGGTTAACCAGTGGTTCTTCCATTCTCCTTGGTATGAGCTGGAATCACTCATGTAGCTGCATTCAGCAGGAAGCTAGGCTGAAAGGCCCAGGAGAGCCACTTGGACACATCTAGGGTCTTAGTGCTGACTGCACCAAGGCGACTTAGTTCTCCTCCAGGGGGTTTAGTTTCACATGGTTATCTCATCCTCCCATCCTTCTTTACATGGCTTATCCCTCCAACAGGATGGCCTGTCCTTCCTTACAATATGGCAGTTGAGTTCCAACAGGGAATGTTGAAGAAGATAAGACCAATGTGCAAAAACCTGTCAAGCTTGCATGATACTCTCTAATGCTAACATCCTATTGGTCAAAACCAATCACAAAGCACAGTGCAGCTGAAGGGAGAACAAGGGTGGGGAAACTCACAGGTATGGTTTCCTTGGAGCCACTCATCGAACAATGGACCATCCAAGCTCCAGATTGAATCCAGACTCATAGTTCCAACTACTTCAAGACATTTGCTCCTAAATATCAGGTACCTCAAATCCATCATTCCCAAGGTCACTATCACTCCTCCCCACCCTAAGTCACTCAATTCTATCTCAAAAATTTCTCTTTGAACCCAGATAGATGTCCAAACCCATTTGCCTTAAGGCAAATCTTCATCGTCTCTTCATTTTTTACCAACCAGGATTGCCTCTCACATAAAAAATGTAATAATGGCACAGCCTTGCTTGTAAACACTTTTATCTATCAAATTAAGCCCTGGTAAGAAAAAATTATATAGTGGGATTCATAGTAGCCCCTATTTATCAGCCCTGAATCTGTGAAAATGATTTCACTTGGAAAAAAGGTCATTATCAATGTAATTCAAGATGAGATCATGCTGGATTTAGGGTGATCCTTAATTCTAATAACTTTTCCTTATAAGACACAGAAATCCATGGAGGTGAAGGTGATGTGAAGATAGATGTAGAGATTGGAGTGATGTTGTACAAGCCAAAGAATGTCAAGGACTGATGGCAGTCACCATAAGCTAGGTGAGAGGTACACAATGGATTATTTTTCTGTCTCCAAGCAGTGGAAAAAACCTTCCCAATACCTTCATTTTGGAATTCTGGCTTCCAGAATTGTCAGGAAATGAATTTCTAGTGATTGGTATCACCCAGTTTCTGATACTTTGTGATAGCAGCCATAGGAAATGAATACAAGACCCCTCATCATTGCGTCTTTATCCTCTATCTCTACTCTAGCTTCTTGTCATACATACGCTGTCCAAGCATGCAGCCTCCTTCTCTTTGGAGCATTCTCCTGAAACGCCCTTCCTCCCTTCCTTGCCTTTCAAATTTCTCTTTTTCATGAAGACCTATTTGAAATGTCACACGCTATGTGAAGTGCTACCTGCCTCCACATTAAAAAGCTGTTTTGTGTCCTCTTGCTTTCGTATTTTTGTTCAGATATCTGATATAAATCATTTGACACTTTTTTTTATTCAACACAACACAATGCATTTAATTCTGTATTTTAAAAGTGTTTACATTAAAGCATATTTTAGCATTCTTGTGTTTCTTTTTTAATTTAGAAATTAAAATTGCCATGTGTAATAAGCCCACTGACATTCATAAATGTAGTACAGATTAAAAAACTTCAATATCATGCCATAAATATTTTAGATACTGTTTTCTTAAAATTGATATTTTGTCTCACCAGAAAAAATCAGTAACATATCTTGCTAAAGAATGATTTGTTGATGAGGTACAATGATTGGCTTTTAATTGTTAAAAATATTTTCTATATATTTGAAAACTCTAGTAGACTATGAACAAATTCATTTTTTAAAAAATTCCTTCAATCTTTATAATGACAACTTTACTAAAACTATCATAACAAACTATGGTGTTGATTTTTGGACATAAAATAGTATAAGATCATCCCTTCCTTCAAAGACTATATACAGTCTAGCTAGGGAGCTAGGACATTGCATTAAAGAACAATTAACAAGATACCATTGATTGAATGTGACAGTCAAGGAGATCTGTAGAAGAAAGGGGAAGTATTCTTAAATGCCATATGACATTGCTTATGTTCAATAGTAATCCATACCTAGTATTAATACTGACAGTGCAAATTTAATAACACAAGAAGAGAAAAATGAGAGACAAATTAAACAACAGGTTTTAATTAAGGGAAGTAATATATAAGAAAGGTGAAAATAAATATTAAGCACTGATAACTTTCTGAATTACCCTGCCTTCTTCCACTATATCAAAAATAATTATTCCAGACATTACTATACACGTCTTACAGGTAAGATTTCATAAGAATAGAATATGAATGCCTTATCATTTAAAAGACACTATTTGTCTCATGTGTTATTTATGGCTAATTCAAAGATGAAATATTACCCTAAGGAGCAACATTCACAGAAACTAATATAAAAAACAAACAAGTCAACTCTATTTTTTTAAGTGATAATGATAAATGAGAAACAAGAACAAGGCCACAAAGCTGTAGTTTCAAGTAAGCACCTTAGAAAAACACCATACAAGTTACTCATAAAACATTTACAATGTTTTAATGTTATAAGTTACCTTTCCTAGCCAGATGTACCAGTGCACACCTATAATCCAAGTTTCCCATGAAGCTGAAGCAGGAAGATTGCAAGTTCAAGGCAAGCCCAGGACCTTGACACAAGCCTGTCTCAGAAGAAAATTTTTTAAAGCTAGGAGTGTAGCTTGGTGACTGAGCACTTGTTTAGCAAGAAGCCTTGAGGTCAGTCCTCAGTACTGCCACGTGTGTGTACCACACACACACACACACACACACACACACACACACACACAAACTACCTCTCCAAAAGAAAGTACATCAAAATTAAAGACACTTTGAGAATTCATGAATCTCTTGCCAAATTAATCACACCAATAAGGGCTATAGTGTAAAATAGTAGTTCACGTAGTTAGTTATAGTTCTGGAAACTCTAACTATATCACTTCTATGCATTACAAAAACAGCTAAATAATGGAGATTTGCATGGAACCTGTGTATCCAAAAAAGAATCCAATGCTGGCTACTTCTGAAATTTTAGGCCCTTAAAGCCCTTTTCACTTGTATAAATACTTTTCATAATTTATGATCTGCTTTTTAGTGAGACTTATCTACGTATAGAAAAATTTCTTTACCATCTGTTTCACCACCAAGAAACAGATCCATCACCACCCTATGTCTTATCAGATAAGAACACTATAAATATAGATAAATCTAAAAAGAATCACAGCAATTGGGAACATTATGAAATTCGTACTGTAAAATAATAACATGATAAAGAATTTTCTTAGTGTCCATTTCTCAACCAAATATTCTCCAGAGTTTAGGAGAATGTGCCATTCATGAACAATGACCAAAACGGTGTCTTTCTCAGCCTGGCTGCGTTTTCCTGCACTTTTTCATCCATACTTTCAGCCACGGCTTCACCAAATTTCCTCCCATTAAATGAGCTTTGCCCTCCAAAGATGTTCTGGCACTGACATTAGTGGGATTTACAAACATGTTTCTTTGTTTGTGGTCGTGACTTCCAGTCTTTTTTGTCTTAAGTTGCAATCAAATCTGAAAATTTTCCTTCAAAAACTGCAGATTTGATTGTTTTAAAATAAATAAAAAGTACTCATGCTTGGTGGTGCATGTCTTTAATCAGAGCACTCTGGGAAGACGAGGCTGGAAGATCACAAGTTTGACGCTACCCTAGGCAACTTAGTGACTTAACAAAATCCTATCTCAAAATGAAAACTAGAAAATGGGGTGGGGATATATCTCATCGTGAAGGCCCTGGGTTCAATTCCCAGTACCAGAAAATAAATAAGTTTAAAAAGTGATTAATTCCACATCTTTTAATATTAAATGGTACTCATTTCTTTTAGTGGCATTTTCTTAGCAAAGGACATCAAGACTGAAACTTATCTGCATTTCCACCATAATAAAAATAATGCTTCACTATGTACCCGAGACTATTCAATGCCTTGCAGGTTGCCTCTTCTCATTCAGCTGACTCCCTAGCAAAGCAGGAGTGGTGCTTTCTATCACATGTAACAGTGGAGTCACTGAGAGACCCTGAGGCACAATGTCGTCTCTGTCACTGTCCTTAATGATTTTAGGTTGGTCTCAACTTCCCCATTTGTCATATTTCCACAACTAATAACCTTGTTTCTTACCTTCTCTATGACTCAGTTTGTGCATCTGTAAAATGGGAATCATTTCTCTAACAGGATTGCTGTATTCAATGAGTTCATATTATACAGTAGTTAGAACAGAATCCGGCAATAGTAAGCTCTCAATAAATGTCAGCCACTCTATTACTGTTCCTGTTATCATTATTTTAACCAGCGATCTATCTGCCTATCAGAAATATTCTTCTAACACATACCATGTTTTAAGGAAGGTAAATGCTGATATAAGTAACTTTTTTAAACCACAATTTCTGTCAGTTGGTTGTAACTGAAAACTCACTCTAGAGAACTAAATATTTTGTTTGGGAGTTTTTTGTGAGAGTGCTTTGTTTTTTGGTTTTGGGTTGTTGTTTTTTTTGTTTCATTGGTTGGCTGGTTGGTTTTTTTGAGACAAGGTCTCCCTATGTAGCTCAGACTGGCCTTTAATTCACTGTGTAGCTGGCCTCAAGCTCTCGGCAGTCCTCCTGCCCAACCCTCAAAAGTGCTGTAATTATGGCCATGTGCCACCACACCCAGGTGAGAACTATATATTTGAAGGACCACAATTGGGCAGGAAATTGAACCAATATGAGGGCAAGACCAAAAAATATAAAACACACAAACAAAAACATTAAATAAAAAGAGACATATATGATTTTAAACATTAATTTTATTGGTGCATTTTTGATATACACAATGATCCATCATAGGGATGACTCATCATAAGAAATTTGTGCCTGTACATAATATATCTTGGTGCGATGCACACCTATAATCCCAGCATTCTGGAGGCTGGGACAGGAGTATCTCCAGGAGTTAAAGGCCAGTCTGGGCTACATAGTGAGTTGAAGACCAGCCTGAACTACATAGCAAGACTGACTCTAATTCCACCCCATCCCCCCAAAATATACATATAGACAGATAGACATATCGATTCTTTTTTCTTCATTACCCTCTCCTCCTTTCTACCCTTTCCCCCTCCTTATTTACAAAAGATTTGTTTTCATTTTTTTCCTTCTATTTTATTTTTCCTTCCTTCTCTTTCCTCTCCCTGTTCCCCTTCTCATTTGAATATTTTCTATTTCCCAATATCTGCTATACATTTTGGTCCTTATTTATCCTTTTGGTTTCTCACACCAAGACACAAAGCAAGATTTAAACATGTGTTTGATTTATTTCACTTAAGAGAATGGTCTCAAGGTGCATTCACTTACCTAGAAATGTCTGAAGTTTATCCTTCTTTATGGCAGAGTAGTACTCTATTATTAAAAAAAAAACACCACATCCTCTTTATCCATTCATCTGTTGATGGACATTTGGGCTATTTCCAACAGTTAGCTATTACAAACTGTACTGTTAGAAACATGGGTTTGCATATATCACTGTGGTATGATGCTTTTAATTCTGTCAGGAAGATACCAAGAAGGGGAATGTCTGGGTCGAATGGAACCTCTAGGTTTATTTTTTGAGGAATCTCAAATACTGCTTTCTATAGTGGTTGCACCAATCTAAACTGCCACCAACAGTGGAAAAGAGTTCCTTTTTCCCCATATCCCCACCAACATCTGTTATTGGTTGATTTCTTGATAACAGCCATTCTTTCTGGAATGAGATGGATTTTCAATGTTATTTTCATTTGCATCTCTTGAATGGCCAGTGATGTTGAACATTTTTTCATATATTTATTTGTTGTTTGTACTTCTTCATCTGAGAAGTGTCCGTTCATTTCAAATGCCTATTTTTGAATTGGGTCTTTGAATTCAGAGGATCTGATTTTTTTTTTAGTTCTTTACATATTCTAGATATTAGTCCTTTGCCCGAGGAATAGCTGGCAAAAGTGTTTACCCATTCTGTGGGTTGTCTCTTTAATCAGTTGTTTCTTTTGCTGTGCAAAAGCTTTTTAATATGACGAGATCTGAGTTGTTGATTCTTTGTAACATGTCCTGTGTGATGGGGGATTGTTCAGAAAGTCTTTGCCTATACCTGTGTCTTCAAGATTTCTACCTATTCTATCTTCCAGCAGATGTAGTCTTTGTTTTAATATTTAGATCTCTGATCCATTTTTATTTTAGTTTGGTGCACGGTGAAAGATATGAATCTATGTTTAATCTTTAGGATGTGGAAAGCTAGTTTTTCCAGCATTATTTATTAAAAAGGCTATCTTTTTCCATGAGGGTGTTTGGCCCCTTTGTCAAATATAAGGTGGCTGAGTGTGCTTGGAGTTGTTTCTGCATCATCTAATCTGTGCCACTGATCCTCGGGTCTGGTTTTTTCTATTTTTTTTTTTTAATCATGGTAACTTTGTAGTGAAACTTGAAATCAGGGATTGTGATGTTCCCTGCCTTGCCTTTGTTGCCTGGAATTTCTTTTGCTATTCTAAGTCTCTTCTGGTTCAAATACATTTTAGGATGGATTTCTCTAATTCTATGAGTTATGCTATTGTTATTTCCATTAGGATTGCATTAAATCTGTATAACAAATTTGGGAGTATGGCCATTTGTACTATGTTGGTTCTTCCTATCCATGAGCAAGGGATATCTTTCCATTTTCTGATATCCTCTTTGATCTCCTTTTTCAGAGTATTGCAGTTTTCAATGTAAAGGTCTTTTACTTCATTCATTAGATTGATTCCTAAGTATTTCTCTCTTTTTTTTTATGTTGTTGTGGAAATGTAATTTTCCTTGTTTCTCTCTTAATGAATTTGTTATTTGTGTACAGGAATGCTATTGATTTTTTTAGTGTTGACTTCATATCTAGCTATGCTACTGAATTTGGTTATTAAATCTAGAAGATTTTTGGTGGAATTTTTAGGGTCTTCTATGTAGAGTATCATAACATCTGCAAATAATTATAATTTAACTTCTTTCCTGTCCTTATTCCTTTTATTTATTTCTCTTGTCTAATTGGTCTGGCTAATGTTTCCAGAACTGTATTGAATATGAGTGGTGACAGTAGACATCTTTGTCTTATTCCTTATTTTAGACTGAAAGCTTTAAAAATGTTTTTGGCCATTTAGTATGATGTTGGCTGTTAGTTTGTCATAGATGGCTTTTATCAGATTGAGATAAATCCTTCTGTTCCAATTTTCTGTAGTGTTGTACCATGAATGGGTATTGTACTTTGTCAAAAGATTTTCCTACATCTGTTGAGATGAGCATGTGGTTTTTGTCCTTGGTTCTGTTACTATGGTGTATTACATTTATTGACTTGCATGTGTTGAATCATCCCCGCATCCCTGGGATGAATCCTATTAGGTCATGGTGTGTTATCTTTTCGATGATTTGCCGCATTCTGTTTGCCAGTATCTTATTGAGAATTTTTGCACCCATGTGCATTAAGGAGATTGGCCTATAGTTCTCTTTTTTCGGTTGGATCTTTCTCTGGTTTTGATATCAGAGTAATTCCTGCTTCTAGGAATGAGTTTGGGAGTACTGCTTCCCTTTCGATTTCATTAAACAATTTGCAGAGTGGTGGCATATGATCTTCTCTAAATTTCTTGTAGAACTCAGCAGTGAATACATTAGGACTGAGGCTTTTCTTTGTTGGTAGTTTTTAATTACATCTTCAATTTCATTGTAATTATTGGGTTATTCAGAATTTTTATATCTTCTTGTTCAGCTTTAGTAATTCATATGTATCCTGGAATCTGTTGAACTGGCTATGCTGGTTTCCAGATTGTTCAAGAAAGCACAGATTCATGGAAGTCATACAATTGACATGAGGATCCTTACCAGAAAGTGTCTGCATTTCTTCCTCCTACTACACTACTTCACCATGTCTTGTGACAGTCTGTACAACTACTAATAGCACATACCAAAACATGCAAAATATGTTTTCCAGTGACTTGCTATGCATGAAAATGTTCCCCCTTCTAGATTTTCATAAAACAATATGACATTTCTATAGAAATTTACTTAGAAAAAGAGTGTCATAGATTTTGATTTGGATCTGACAAAATTTTAGTATGTATGAGCTATCCTTCTAATTTCTATTTTTTAATTAGGATAACATATGCTGCCTGTAAAATTTTTTTTATAGGCAGTGGAACCATTAAGCTAAATTCCCAGCCCTGCCTATAAAATTTTAACTCAACACAATTACATAAAGGAAAAATGAAAATCTTCCTTCTCAACTCCCTATAAACACATACTCATCAGCATGTGTATCAACAGACAAATAGCTATGTAGATACCCTCATATGTATATATGTAGATGTTACTCTGTGTATAGAAAAAACTATATGTGAAACTGAACCATCCTTTAACGTTGACCAGACACTGCTGTCTTTACTCAACAAAGTATCATAGACATCCTTCTATGTCAGAACAAATATAACCTTCAAAAGTATTAACATCCAAAAGTATTAAAATTTTCAAGCAAAATTAATACCCCAAAAAGACAAACAATGTATACCCTATTGAGAATTTTGAGATAAATAATTTTCTTTTCTAAATCAGAATTTAACCCTTAACAGAATCTTCTTGACTAGGTTCTCAGGTGTAACAGTAGAAAAGAATCTTCTACCCCTGGCTATTAAAGAATCTGTTGCCTAATTATTTCATGCTCCCAGTAAAATTATGCAACATTTTCATCATTAGCCTATAATTAATCTAATACTAGATTTTATAGTGGCTTGATTTTTACACAAATATCAGAATTAGAGAAGGTGTAGGACAGCAACGATAGTGAGAGCAAAGAAGATAGGGTCAAAAGCCAGAATGCAGAGATGAACAAGCCTGACCTGGGAGCAGGTAAGCTGCTAATAAGTGTGGAAAACAGACTAACACTAACTAGGTCTTTGACTTTGAGATATTTCTGGGCCTCAGTTTAATCAATTTTAAAATGAGAGTATGGAAACCATCAGTGAGCCAACAGTTTCTAGTCTCTGTATCTTTTGCTCAAAGGTATAGTTTGCACTTCAGAGGTAGGGAAGAAGGATGTGGAGGAGTAGTAAAGTTGTCCCACCCTTCCTTCTCATGGTTCTGTTTTAAATACTGAGTATTTAAAACAGTCCTGTAGGAAGACTGCATTTAAACAAAAGGTCCTGCAAACAAAATATGTTATTAATAAGAGATCTGGGCCAACTCCTCACAATTTATAGATGAGGAATATCACCCCTTTCTGTAACCCTCTCTGCCTTTCTTAGTGCCTGTCATCAGCTCTTGTGCCCCCATGCACCTCCCACCCCTATGGTGATGTCCCACTCTCACCACAACGAATCTCATAGTGTTCTGTGTTTAAAGGAGGCCCCACTTCAGGGGAGTGAGGAATTCAAGCTGAAGAACAGCATGAAATTGTGATCTCAAACTCACAAGTGGGTGATAATGATTACCAAGTGAAAAATACGGAGATGAACACTCAATTCTAAATTCCTACCCATGATAATATTTTATAAAATGATAAGAAAAAATAAGCAAAAACTGCTCTTAAAATTATGCTGTATTATACACAAAATCTTATTGAACACAAGGGTTCAATTCAAAAAATTACTCATCTTGAAAAATAAATGGTATGTTCTCTCTCATAAGATCTACTGACTAGAGGTTTACATATGGAAACTTCTTCACTTGCTAATGTAAAAAATCTGAAGAATGCAGATCTAGCAATGTTCTACTGCTTTCTGAAGAGTTCTCTCTGTTCCTTCTGTAATGCACAAATAATTGCCAAGTTAACTGATCTCATATTGTGATATTAAATAAAATAATACTTTACTCTTGCAGATCCTTATCAAGATACCTATTAGAATTGCCAATGATAAAACCAATAAATGTTTTTATAGTCATCCTTTCTTCGATACCTGTAAACATATTTTTGTTAATATGACATCAGCATAAAATTTCCTGGTCACTAAACCCTCCTGATTCCTCTTATTGGTGCTATAAAAACAATGATAGTTATTTTTTCAGATGTCATCATCATAGAATATTGGTTCTCTGATTAACATACATCTTTTTTCTACTTAATATTTAATTCAAATTTAGGAGACTGGCAGATGTTAATAACTTATTTTTTCTTCTGTCCTATCAAAGCAAGTCTAAACTGAAGAGTATTCAGAGAGTAATCACCTTAGAAGTTCTTGTTACTCAAAGTTAAAGTGTGGGAGCAAACATCATGCCTGAATTAGGGTTTGCCCAGGGAGGCAGGACCACTGTGAGCAACATGAGCAAGGGTTTTACTGCAGAGATTAGATCATACACAACTGGGGAGAAGCTGTGGAGAAAAGGGTCCAGAAGCGGATGGCTAAAGGATCACAGCAAAGTTATTAAGACCACATTGAGGAGCTGGTGAAGAAGACTATGGAAGGTTGTTTGGTGTTAAAGAAAAAATTATTCTGACACTTTTTTAAAGAGAGTAAGGATGATTTTCATTGATGAAAGAGGTTCTTATTGCAGTAAGGAATTTTACATATGGGAGAGATTATCGAGTACAAAAGGACATGTAGGGATTTATAGCCCAGGACCAGCGAGGAAGGTCAGTAGTTGGAAAAAAACTAAGAGAAAACATCCAGGGGAATTCTGAGTAAATCAGCCTGACAGGATTCTTCCTGAAGGAAGGCCAGATGATCAGATACCAAGGATGGGCATTTTTGCTGAACTGATTTGGCAGGATCCTTTATAAAAACTGGAATAAATGGACCAAGGATAGATGCCAAGATCCTGGGCGGAGTAGCAAAGAGGGCTTAAAGGAGCTTGCCTCAAGTTTGGTCAAAGTAGTCTTTGTTATTGGCTCAGCATCCAGGTGGGGTGGCACATGCTTTTAATTTTAATCCTAGCGCTCTGGGAGGCTGAGATAGAAAGATCACAAATTCAAGTCCAGACGGGAAAACTTAGTGACTCAGGGAGAGCCCTTCTCAAAGTAAAGAATAGAAACAGCTGGGAATGTGTCTCCATGTGAAGGCCCCGAGTTCCATACCCAGTATCCAAATGAAAAAAAATGTTTTTGATGGGACAGCTAAACAGATAATCTGGAAGAGAAGATGAAAAAACCAGGAGAGTAAGAGGAAACTGGCACCCTGGATCCAAGCATGTACCTGTACTGTCTCCTTCTCACCTTTTCAAACCTGGATGATATGGACAACCTGAAAGATCTGGGCCCTCCCCACAGAACAACACACATCCTGGCCCAAAACTCAGCACTACTGAAAAAGATCTGTAGGAGCTGGAAGAGCTTCTGCCCCTCCACGCATAGGACAGCCAACATGTTGGTGAGAGGTATGAGCTGGAGCCAGGACACTTGACTAATTAATCTTCCAAATGGAAATGTTTCTATCTCATCCCTCTGCTTCCCAAATCTCAGGCTAATTCATCTTATGACCAGTCCTACCTGGGAACCCTACAGAGAAGTGAATCCTGAGAAGCACAGTTCTAACTTAGCTGAATTGGCATGTAATAAGATCACTACAGTACTCAGAAGTCACTTCATATATACTGATCCTAAAATAAACTTCAGCTTCTCAGAGATAGATATTCAATAGTAAAGGCTACCACCGTACAGAATTTTAATTATCATATTCATTTGCAAATTTTCCTCCAATTTTTCCAATACCTGGAGCATTGCTATGAGCAAAGAGGTACTTAATTTTCCCCTAAGATAAATGTAAATATAAAGCAACATTCAACACATTATCACTAGCTGAACAACTTTTTAAATGGAAATCTACTTAATACTTTCCCATTTCCACCCAACTGCCTTTTATCATCTCCCTTTGTACTAGCTTTTTCCCACCTCCCCAAAGTCAAAGGTATTTAACTCCAAATGTGAGGCCCTTCCTCTCTTCTCTGCAATGTGGCTTTTGCCAGTGCCACAGAGTTTGCCTATTAGGGTCCTCAAAGTCTGAACTGTAATTACAAATGTGAACTGAGTTCAATTTTTTTCCTCAGGCCTTGTGAAAATTACAGTATGAGGTGTGTTACCTAATTCTACATCTTTGCAAATTCAGCTCTGCCTGGTATACTCTTGGAATCCCTGCAGATGTTTCTGCCCTCAGCAGATAATTCCCCCAGGGAGAGAGTAACAAGCTCAGCTTTGCCTGAAGCTTCTCTTGGTCCTCAGAGATGCTTTCCCACATAATGCTGACATTGGGCACCAAGAGGAGTGCATTTCCCTCACATGCCAGAAGCATTAGGGGTAAACCTGGGCACTTAGCAGATTTCATGGAACCTTTTGCAAATTTCTGCTTTTCAACTATGTTCACCTCACTCTAACAGTGTTATGTTAGGATATCTTCACAGGCATGCCATCTGCTATAAGTGAGTCAATTAGCATATTATCCTTATAATGGTAATATAATGGTAATGGATTTGGAGAAGATCTAGGTTTGGGTTCTGGCATCAGAACTCGCTAGGCTTCATTACAGAGGTGTGGTTGTGAAGTGCAAATGAGATAACAGATGTCTTTTTCCTACCTATGATGCTTTCCACCTCCTTGGGGTGGAAGCAGCTTTTCCTTCTTGTGCTGGCCCTATCACATGGGTGACACAGTACTACCTAGCTGCTTCAGGAGCGACCTCAAACTGCACAGAGCCACTTCTGCCTTCCACACAGGCCCTGCTGTGGACCTGTCCACCAAGCCTCATTCTTGCTCACTATGAGGTGGGGACTCATTCCACATTTAGGATAAAGGTTATGCAGTTTTTTCCTCCCTCACAAGGGTCCCCACTTTCCCTCCCTGCGGTCAGCTTCATACTGCACAGGATTCCAGGGTACCACATGAATGTAACTACATGTTACATGATAAGCTTATTAAGAGAGGACATGCTTTTCTCCTTCTCTCCAGGTCTTCTTCTGTTTGCTCAAGGCCAATAATTGCACTTCTTTTTTTTCAAAAATATTTCCAATATTTGACTTTGTTTTTCCTTTCAGTTACTTTATTCCTTATAATAAAAGGCAAATACATAACTAAACATAGCTTAATCAACAATATAGCTAATATTGACTAGATGACCATTTAAATTACAGAAAAATGAATATGTCATCATCATAGTTGCTAGGCATATAAAATATTATGAAGCAGAGACTACTGAAGCACAGTATGTTTCAAGTTCCTCTCCTCTCCTCCTCTCTCCTGACTATTGCCATCCTTAGTGAGCAGACAAAAGCAAGTTCAGGATCATAAATGTCTGATTAGTAGACTCACACAATCAAAAATATCAACCAAACCACAGGCTGGTCAAGAAATATCAAATATCACTTTTTAAACAATATTTGAAATTAGTAACTAATATTTTGAAGTTGCAATAGCATTTCATGAAGATGTTGCCTGTTTCAAATACTGAAAAAGATCTTCTCTCTCACTCTTCTTTTTAAGACCAGCAAAGATCATTTTAGTTCCAGGGATATATTTCTTTGGGTTTTCCAAATATTCCTTCCAAGTTGCTTCTCCTCAGAGAATACTTATAAAGTTGAAAATAAGCTTTAAGTTTATACAGTTACATTTATAGGATTTACTTTCTGGCATGACCCATGTATGTGTAAGATTACCTTCCAATTCAACAGGAAGGCTTTTAACTAGGAAAATATATACACTCTGACCTATAAGACTAACCTCAATTAGATTCCACTCTTTGGCTACTCTGTAGAAATCACAGTCACACAGTTTAGGATTACCCAAGGCAAACCAACCAACTACCACCCAATATACATTGAGCCAAATAGTGCCTCATCCTCCTAGGATCAACAGTTCCTTCTATAAATCTTACAGATCAGTCCTCCATTTTGCATATGAGTAAATGATGGCCCAAAGAGAGGAAAGTAACTTGCTTGAAATCAGGATTTCTGACTACTATTTCCATGTTCTTTGTATCAATCATACCAAATTGCTTCTGTCCACATCTCCCATTAAAGTATGATTCAAAAATCCATTTTTAAGATGACAGAGAGAGAGAGATGCCTTTATTTTTCTTTCCTAAAACTAGTAAAAAAATAGACAAAGGAAAACATTAATGATCACTCTACTTTTGATAAAACTCTTTAGGAAATATCTATAAATCTAAACATGATATAATTAGAATACCAATGACATGAAACATAGACTAAAGTGAGAAGACACCTATCACTAATGATCAGGAGAAGATGAACATTCTCCCAAGTATGTGACGTACATGAAAATGAAGTCATAACCTTTTGTATGACTGAGCAAGAACAGAGTACATCAGCGGGCTAAGAAAGTCTTTTTAAATTCAGTTTGAGATTGTGGAGGTTAGGCGGGCCAGGATTAAAGAACGAAAAATGGTCCTTCAACCTTTGAAAGAAGGACCCTTCTATACTGAAAGATAGAAGAGAAAGAGCACAGGTTGTATAAGCCTATGGTTGCCAGTCTTTGTCAGCTAGAGTAAAATAACACTGTCACCTTCACACACATACATACTCAGACACATATACACATCTCTAGCATGTATCTATGGGGAAAGGAGACCTCATAACTAACCAGTACACTCAGCCTTCACCCTCACTACTATTCTTCAAATAACCAGTCCAAGAACTGCTCTCATCAAAAGGTGAGTAATAATCAAAAAGAAAATGGCATCATAAAAATTGAAAAAACATACATATAACATGTACATATACACACATACCACATACAGACACAAAGCAGAAAGAAATATAAAAATCAAAAGTTAAATGAAAAATAGCCATCAGAATCATATATATATATACATATATAGGTATATATACATATATACCTATATATGTATGTATATATCAGATATATATCAGATGAAACTCATGACCACATTTTCATGGATTCAAAACAAGGTATTTATGAGGTAAGGGCTCAAAGCTAAGCAACAAAGAATCAAGTAGAAAATGATAAAACAAAAAAGACATAAATGACAGCAAAAAGAACAGCTGCTGCCAAAAGCACAAACTTGAAAATACAGATAAAACAAAATGGAAAAAATAAAGATAATAATAAATAAATAAAAATAAAAATAATCACTTTAGCTATGGTATCAGATGAAGAGGGAAATGACAGACACACAACATATTTAGGCACAATAAATCCAAGACCTGCATAATTGGTAGCCTATGTAAGATTTTTTTAAAGCAAATAAAATGCAATAAAATTATTAAAACATATAATTCAAGAAAACTTTCAAAAACAAAATGCCCTAAATCTACCAACTGGAAGAACACAATATGTCTGAGGAAATACTGAAACATATCAACAAGGCCTAGACATAGTCTAGTATATGTAAAGTAGGATCTTTTTTGTTGTTGTTTTGTTTGTTTGTTTGGTACTGGGGATTGAACTCAGGCCATTCCCACTGAGCTATACTTCCATCCCTTTTAAAATTTTTTTCTGAGACAGGGACTCAGTAAGTTTCTAAGTTGGTCATGGTGGGCTAGAACTTGCAATCCTCCTGCCTCAGTCTATCAGAGTGCTGATATCAAAGGCATGTCTCACTAATTTCAGCCAAAGTTATTAAAGCTCAGTTAAGAACTTTACTGAAATTTAGGGGGAAAATATAAAATAAAAATAAAACCAAGTAACACAAATGGAAAACCATCAGACCCATTTCATATTTCTCCAAAAAACAATTCAACATGACACATAAAATCTTGAGGAATTACAGTGTCTCCCAATAATTTTATGCCAGCTAATTTATCATTCAAGTGGAATGGTAACTGTCAAATATTTTCAAACATGCAATAACTAGAATATTATTCTAGTATTACTTTCATCATCTAATAAGTAACAGGTAAACATCCACCAACTAAGATAAAGACGTTGTGGTATATGCTGGGAATACTTACTCATATAATTTAAATGCAAAAAAAATATTAAAATAACTATGGTATTTATCATTACATGAGATGTAAATGATATATAAGAGGTGATTGAAAGAGCTCTTGTTGCTTTCACTGTCTTCTGCTGCCATGAACTGTTGTCCTTCTGCCAGGTGCCACTCTGCCTTGGAGCCAACTGACTATGGACTGAAACCTCTACAAACTGTGAGCTAAATAAATCTTTCCTCGAAAGAAAGAAAGAAAGAAAGAATGAAAAAAAGAAAGAAAGAAAGAAAGAAAGAAAGAAAGAAAGAAAGAAAGAAAGATACAGTTAATGTTTAAATTTTTAAATACTTATTTCATTAGGGCTGGGGATTTAGCTCAGTGGTTCCGGTACCTGCCTTGCAAAGCACAAGGTCCTGATTTCGATCCCCAGAGCCAAAACAACAACAACAAAAATACTTATTTCATTAAAAGACAATAGCTAATAACTATGGGATAAGTGTGTTTGAAGTAGGGGGAGTATTTTGAGATGGAGTTAAATGGCAATATGTCTTTTACTGTAATAAATATTTTAATTTAAACGTTCATCATGTTTTACAATCACTCCTTGTTGATCAACCATTTAAGATAATTACTGTCAATAACAACATTACTGTGTGTCTTCATCCATTTTATTTGCCAAATCTGGAAGCATGATACTTCTGGCTCTTCCCCAAAGTCAAAATGATCATAGAAGGTAAATATTTTGAACAGATTCAAGTGGCAAGGCAGCTACAACAGTAGAGCTAAGGACACTTAGGACAGAAGACTTCCAAACTGCTTAAGAAAGTTGCAAGAAAAATGAGATAAATGCATTCAATGTGAGGAGGAATATTTTGAGGGTAATTAATAGCAATGTATTTTTTCCTATAATATAATTTTCCCAAATTTACACATTCACTGTATTTTTTATCATACTTCATTACAATACATCAGAGTAGAAATAACTTAAGAAGCAAGATTCATGGAATAGTGTGAAAAAATATCAGTGGTATAAAAACTGATTTTCTTTTCTTATATAGTAGAGGTCAGCAAATGCTGCTTAAAATAGATGAATTAAAAAATAGAACCATGCTAGGCATGGTGTTACAAGCCTATAATCCCAGCTCTCAGGAGGCAGAGACAGGAGAAACACAAGTTCAAGGCCAGCCTGGGAAACTTGGCAAACCTCATCTCAAAATAAGAAATTAAAAGGGCTGGGGAAGTAGCTCCAAAGCAAAGGGCCTCTGGGTTCAATCTCCAGTACTGAGAGGTTGGGGAGGAAAAGGAGGGAGGAGGAGGAGAAGGAAGCAGGAGCAGCAGAAGCAGAAGCAGCAGCAGTATATGGATATTAAAAGTATAAATATGACCACTAAAATCACAAAGAGTGATATTTTCAAACAAAATTAGTTGGCAGAGGGAGAGGAACAGAGGAAGGCTGGGAAAGGCTATCATACACAATTTCCTTGTCACACTCATATGGGGAAATATTCTTTTGGACTCTGAATTTTCAGTTAGTATATGAGAATTTCAAGGTATTATTAAAGTTATCAACATATTTATGATTTAGCCTACATCATCTATAAGCAAGATTTGATATGTCATCAGGCAAAATCCCTAACAAGTCAGTGTAGCGAATATGCTAACTCCATGATATGATTTCTTTAAGGACACAAGAAAACCTGGATTTGAATCTTAGTTCTGTCACTCACTTGCATAGAACACCAGGAAAATATAATGAATTAAACCAAATAATTTATTTCTAAAACCTGCTTAAGTTATTATTGTCTCCAAATGCAAATATAGATGGTCCACTAGTCATGCAGGAAGTGCAAATCCAACCCATTTAAGATACCATTTCACACTCACTAGTTTTGATATTATAAAAAATAAAATAACAAGTATTGGTGTAGATTCAGAGACATTGGAACCCTTGTGCAATGCAGATCTGAGAATATTAAAATGGTGCAGCCACTGTGGACAATCGTATGGCTGTTCCTCAATAAATTAAACATAGAATTATCATAGGATTCAGCAATTACATTTCCGGGTATATACCCAAAGGAAATGAAAGGAGGGACTCAACAGATACTCATATACCCATGATTATAATAGCATTATTTACAATGCCCAAAAGGTAGAACAATCTGAGTTTCCAATAATGAATAAAGGGGTAAACAAATGTGTTACCTGCAAACAATAAAATATCACTCAGCCTTAACAAAGACAGAAATTCTGAAAGATGGTACAACATGGATGAACTTTTGAGTGTATTATGGTGAAATAAGTATCTAGAGACAATAGTGATGATGGTAGCAAAACAATGTGAATGTGCTTAATGCCACAGAATTGTACAATTAAGATGATAACCTTTATATTATATATATTTTACCACAATTTAAAAATGCATACAATATAAAATTATTACTACAATTATGAATTTTGCAAAATTGTACACAAATCACATGGGACAAAGAATTTTCTTTAAAATATTAGAATTTATATGTTCTTCTGAAAAAAGTATAACTATTTGCTGTGTAAAGACCATACATAGAAAATAAAACATGTTTGACAGTACACCACAATTTGTATCAACACCACTACTGATTTCCCAGCTATTCTTATTCAAATCTTTCTTTGACCAATGTTTGCTAAAGAAAATCTTTAAATCCTTATTGTATTTTACATAACCTTATTTTAAAATCCTACTCCAATTAACATAATAAGCTACTTATATTATTCTTAATTCATCAATAGAATTAAATAATAATCCCCAAATAATTCATAAAACTTAACTAATATGATTTAGAGAAATTTCATTTCTAGTTCTAAAAGTGTTAAAAACAAAGCCTTTTATACAGCCTGCAATCTTTAACAACAACCTATAATGAAAAATACATTTATAGTAAGTTTAAGTATTTCAAATCAATGCTAATAATCAATAAATGTCTCAAAAGACTGGAAGCTACAGAATATTAGTTTACAGTTGGTCTACAAATTAGGACTTCAACAGTTTATTGTTAAGAATAAAATGACACTATAGAGAAATATTAGTTTAAAAATTAAAGAGGCATATAAATGCAAACAATAAATGGGACCTTAAAACTGATTTATTCAGACTCACACCACCCAGCCAGAAGCAGTCAGGTGAGGAGCGGAGCCCACCCCTCTCTGCACCTCCGGTCTCCAGACTGAGCCTGTACCTGGATCCACACCACAGAGGCACAGGGGCTCATAAAGGCCATTGTCCTGAGCTCCAGAAGATACAGCAAAAGTGAACAACAGAAAGAGGGCCTCTCTCAGGCTCCTTGATGAAAACTGAAGCCCACTGGAAAAGTGAAGAGAATTGCTGCAATAAAGGCACACCAAACCACTGTTAGTAAGTTAGAGGGATGACCACCTCCCAGCGGAACCTGGACTATCTTCAGGGGAAGCGCAACTGGAACCTACAGTAGAATATTGCAGAATTCAACCCTGCAGGAGGTCAGGGAGCTCAACTTGGGCCTTGCAGCCAGAAATCAGCCTGAATCTCAAGGGTCTGCTACTGGCTTGCTGAGACTAACTGACTTAAAACTGCACACTGCAACCCACATTGTCTATTGTGACAGCAGAGACATACCCTGCAGGAGGCCCTTCATTTTTATTTTTTATTTGTTATTTTCAAAAATTTTTTTTTTTCTTATTTTTGATTTTAATTTTTCTTTTTTTTCTCTACTCTTTTCAAATTTTTTTCTCTTTCATCTTTTTCTTTTTAACTTTTCTTTCTCTCTTCCTCTCACTCTTGCTCTACCACATTGTTCTTCTTCTCTCTTTTTATTACAGTTTCTAGCTTCCTTATTGCTGTTAGGTTGTTCTGTTCTTATCTTTGTTCTATCATGCTGTCTTTTCCTCTTGTCTTCAACAGTTTCGTAGAGTTTGTGTGACCTTCCCATGTCCTCTGGCCTCCCTTCTAATCATGCCCTATTCTTATACCTATCTATCCCTCCCTCCCCAATGCCTTCTAAGTCCCCATCCAAAGGGTAAAGTTGTTATATTGAAGAGTTTATTCACTATAAACACATTTTGGGCTGGTCTTTGATTTTGATTTAATTCACATGGTTAAAGGTGATAGATTAATAACTACGACAAATTGTCATTTTCTAAACTGTGCTTGATACTATTGTTGTTGTATCACTTGGGCTAAGCTCTAGTGATTGATCTAATCAGTTATCCTTCTGGTATGATGAAAATGAGATTGCCCTAGAGTCATTAGAGACTCGAAACCTAAAGACCAGCTACATCTGTAAGACACCTCTGAGAAGCAATCATTCCATAAGGGTTCTAAATACAAACAACAAAGATACCTACAATAACCAATATCGAAGTATCAACCCAGGAATTTAACCAAGGACATACCAACAACAAAAATAGAAATGAGAAGACATTTAAGCAAAGCACAATCCCAGACGTCCAGCTCACCAAAGGCAAACTCTGGGGGGAAACATGTGGAAAAGTATGATAATCAACCACCTGGACATCCTGAACTGATAACATAGGAAGTAGCAAAACAAATAAATGAGGCTCTAGAAAAATTCAAAACAGAAACAATTTCCCAGATAACTACAGAGATGGTGAGCAGAATGAAAGACATGATTAGAGACTTTAGAACAGAAACAGCTAAAAAAAAAATAGATGAGTTCAGGACCATGATGGAAGCCATGAATGCTCAGCATAGGAAAGAAATGGAAACCATGAACACCCAACATAGGAAAGAAATGGAATCCATGAAACAGACTCAAACAGATATCCAGGAGATTAAAAACTCTATATACAGCAGACTGAGCCAATCTGAAGATAAGATATCAGATATAGAAGACAGGATGGTGGTCAGTGACCATGAAAAGAGAGGTCTTTAAAACTAGTAAGGGACCATGAGAAATCAATCCAACAGCTCCTAGATGACACAAAGAAGAATAACATAAGACTGATAGGAGTCCACGAAAAAGCAGGGCAAAGTACAAATGACATAAAAAAAAAAAACCTGTTCACAGAATTAATGACAGAAAACATCCCAAACAGAGAAAAAGAATTTGACATACAGATAAGTGAGGCATACAGGACTCCAACTAGCCATGATCAAAAAAAAATCTACACCTATATATATAATAATCAAGATCCCGGAGACCTAACAGAAGAACAAAATACTACAAGCAGTTAGAGAAAAGAAACAAATCACATACAAAGGAAAGCCCATCAGAATCACAGCAGACTTTTCAACACAAACCCTCAAGTCAAGCAGAGCCTGGAGTGAGGTATTTCAAGCCCTAAAAGAAAACAACCTCCAATCTAGACTGATGTATCCTGCAAAGCTATCTTTCAAAATTGATGGGGAAATAAGATACTTCCATGACAAACAACACCTGAGAAACTTCATGAACACCAAACCAGCACTCCAAACAATTATAAAAAATATCCTAGAAAAAGACAATGAAGGTCACAACTCCATGGGGCCCAACAGAGCAAATCCATCAGGCAAGGCAAGAAATTAAAGAGAGAGAAGGAAAAATAAAAAAGAGTCAACAACAGAAAAATAACATGACAATGATAAGTCAATACATATCATTTATAACCATCAATGTTAATGGCCTCAATTCACCAATCAAAAGAAACAGACAGGTAGAATGGATTAAGAAGCAAAATCCAACAATATGCTGTATACAAGAAATGCACCTAGTTCAAAACGAGACTTATAGACTGAAAGTAAAAGGATGGAAATCAGTTCTCCATGCTACAGGAACCCAGAAAAAAGTAAGGATAGCTATCTTATTTACAGACAAAGTAAATTTCAAACCAAAACTAATTAAGAGAGACAAAGAAGGTCACTACATCCTTGTAAAGGGAACAATCCAAGAGGAAGAGATGACAATCATAAATATTTATGTACCAAATACTAATGCCCCCAAC
>NW_004624787.1:15275346-15314448 GCF_000247695.1 Heterocephalus glaber
CTATTCAAATTTTATATTTCCTCCACAGTTAGTTTCATTAATTTGTCTTCCAAGATACTTCTTAGAAGTTGTCAAATTTATTTCAAAACAGATTTTTGAAATATGCTTTCCATATCCTTTGAAATTTTGTATAAGCTGTGATAATGTCTCCTACATCTTGATACTTTAATTTTAAAAATGTATAATTGATATTGTGTAATAGGAAGTAAAGGTCTAAAGGAGCAGGGGAAGTGGGAGGGGTAGGGGAAAGGAAAAAAGGGAAAAGAAAAAATATGAGAAAAGGAAAAAAAATAGAAACAAAATCTTTGCAAATAGGAAAGGGTGGAGGGGGTGAAGGGAGGGCAGGGGAAGGGGAAAATAAATAAGAACCAAGATATTCATGTAATGGTACAAGATTCCAATGATGTATGTAAATGTATTTTATACCTAAAATGTACCAATAAATTTAATGCAGGGAAAAAATAATATCTTCTGTTGGGAGAGGAGGTGGGGCAGCCTCCTACAGCCCTGACAGCTGGATGCTTCCTTCTGAACAGACCCAGGCCCAAAATGCATGGGGCATAATGAGCAATCAGATCTCACGGCTGTCGGGCTCACCCTCTCCCAGCCAGGCCCACTCCTACCCAGGGCTAGCAGTGCTGTCCTCTGCCTCCCTCGGCCACTGCCAGGTGAGCGCCCTCACCCCAGGTTTGAAGCAGGCAGTCCCAGGGCGGGGGCTCAATGCTGAGTGCCTCAAGCCCTACCAAGCACAATGCCTTAGGGTGGGCAACTGGCACTGGCCAGAGCTCCTGATTGGCCCCCAGATCCTGCGAGATCCCAACTCTCAGGGAGCCTAGACCCTGGCACCTACTGTGCAGCCACAACCCTGAGTCTTCTGTAGCAAAGTGGGTGGCCTTGGAGCACTGGGGTCCCAAGCCTGGACTTTTTGTTTGTTTAGCTTTTACCTAACCAAAGAGTTAAATTATTTATGCATATTCAGTGTGTAAATGGTCTTTCTTGAAGTAGTAATGCCATATTTTAAGATTGGTCCAAGAGCATTTGCTGACAAGAATCAAGCCATATTGATAAAATGAGCACTCACTGCTATGGGCGAGGCACTGTGCCAAGCCAGTTGGGAGTGCAAACTCTGAAACTCGCTACCCCAGTTCTCCATGAGTTACAATCTAGGGGAGCAAGATGCAAAATACTATAAATTTAAATTATTACAAGTGAATTACACAAAATGCTGCAATACAAAAACTGACAGCAAGGTCCCAAAAGTGGAATAGAGCTGGGCATCATGCACCATGTCTTTAATTGAAGCTCTCTGGGGGACTGAGACAGAAGAAGGATGGCAAGTTCAAGGCCAGCCTGAGCAACCTAGTGACACACTGTTTCAACATAAAATGAAAAGGGCTGGGATGTGGGTTCGTGATACAGCATTTCCCTCCCCTGAGTGAGTGCCCTAGGTTCAAATTCCCCAGTGCTACCAAAAAAAAAAAAAAAGGGATAGAACAGGAATAGAAACTTGTGGTTACATAATTATTTGAGCGAGAGGTGAGTGATAAAGCTGTGGTAGAGAGATAGAAATATTAAAATTATTTTCTAAACTTGTTCACCAGTCAAGGTATTTGGAAATACAACAGTGAAAAGGTTGTGAGTTAGGTAAGTAGGAGTTTTACCCAATATTCCAGTTCTCCAGAGCAGAGCTGTCCAATACACCTTTCTGCTGTGATGGAAATATTCTATGTGGGCTTCTTTTCAAAAGCTGCAAATAGTTTTTGAGTGCCGGAAATGAGTCCAATTAAATGAAGTAACTGACTGTGTAATTATTTTAACTATAACTAATTTAGAGTAATTTTATTTTAATTTAAATAGCCAGAATCACCAGATGGTTGGATGGAGCTACTCCAAGTGGTTCCTATGAGTTCTGCCCTGTGAGCTACTCACTGAAAAGATTTATGTCATCAGTTTGAATCACGAGGACGCAGTCTACTGTGAAAAACAAACCAGAGGCTAAATATTATTCTCAAACTCAAAGGTATGCAAACTCAAGAGACTATCATTTCTTGAGTGCCAGTAACATGCCAAGCTAAACCCTTACATACATTAAAAGTAGTCAATAGGTTATAGGTGGAACAAATAGAAGCTGTGGACCATATCCATGTAAAGAAATCTAAAAGTTTCTGATTAAACACCAATAAATCAGTGGTCAAATCCACAGAAAATTTGCTAATGGAGCAAAACCACTTTAATTAAATATAATGAATGAAGACTAATATTACTAACCAACGAAGCATTATTTCACTTGCATTATAGTTTGAGAGAATTTAGAAGATACTACAGAAAATTGCTACTTTCTTTTCGCATTCAAAGATCTAAAATATCTCTGTAGGGGGCAGAAGATTGAATTCAGGGTCTCATAAATATTAAGAAAGTATTGTACCACTTAACTACATCTCCAGGCCCTTGGCGTTCATTTTAAAAAAACAAATTCATAAGACTTGAAGGAGGAAAACTTTCAAAGAACATCTAAATTTATATAGAATAAATCAGTTTATCATTGCAATACTTGTATTAGATTGATTGATTGATTGATTTTTCCAGTCCAGGGGTTGAACCTAGGACCTTCTCCCTGAACTATCTCCCCAGCTCTCTCTCCCTCTCTTTTTCTTTTTTCCTTTGAGAGAAGGTCTCACTAAAAAATTTCCTGGGATGCCCAGCCTGAATGGAGCTTGTGATCCTCCTGCCTCAGTCACCCAGAGTGCTGGAATCACAGGAGTGCACCACAAAGCCTGGCTAGGCTACATATTTTACAGCCTTGAAAAAATTTAACCTGCTAATGTCCAACACATCTTTTCTATAATATAAGGCCAATAGTCAAATAGTCATTCTTTGAACCTCAGACCCTCAGACACATCAAATGTTTTAGAACTATTCAATTCGTGTTCAAAGATGTAGATGACTTAAAATAAGACAATTCTGTCATGACTGAGTGATGATGAAAGGCTCTGAAGTTGACTGTAATGACACTTGTAAAATTCTGTGAACATACTAAAAAACATCTGATAGAACAACTTCAAAGGGTGAGATCTATGACTTTGGGATTATATCTCAAATATCTGTTGAAAATAAATAAGTACTATGAAGAATATATACATACTGTATTTTAATAATTTATAGCTAAATTTCTTATTTTTCTTGAATATGTGGTATTTCACAACTGACTTGTGATGAAACTTTGCTTCCCTAGCATTACCCCTTCCTTTTTTTTGAGAAAAAATTAACTGCTCTGAATATCAGCCTAAATCTTTCAGGACACACATCAGTAGTCTTATTTTATAAGAAACAGATTGCTCAGTCAGAGCATATAAGAAAAGCATAAATTTTCCACTAGATGGCACTAGTGTGGAAATAGTATTGCTTAGAAACCACTAACTCACATCAATAAAATTGCCAGTGTTTTTTTGTTCATCTTGATTAGTTTGAGTAAGAGAAGTAGAAAGTTAAGACAAGATACTTCCTATACTTGCTAAGTTCTGCAATAAATGGCACCTTCATGATACAGATATTGCACAGAGAAATAATAACAATACCTCTGGAAAAGCATGAGGTTTTTTGAGGGGGGAAATCTAAACACCATAATTAAATGGGATAATTAAATTAATTTATTTTGTGCCATTGTACACATTATTTCATTTGGTCCTTAAATTATTAGTTCCTAATTATAAAAGACTAAATATTAACTCCATGAGAGGAAGAGAGTAACTGTTTTGTTTAATACTTTCTCCTTTACATACAGCATAGTGCCCAACACATACATAGTTTGACCAGGTCCATGCTTGGACTCTTTGTTCTTGTTATGGCTTGTTTGGATGTCCCCCCAAAGCCTCATGCTTTTCCAGAGGAAGTTAAATCTAGAGTGTGTGATTGACTCATGGTGGGGACACTAGGATTAAGGGTGTGAGTGCTATCCGCCCTAAGTAGTCTGAATAGGGTAAAGGGAACAGAAAGATGCTGTTAAGGTCTCTCCCTTGTTACCTTTGCTACCTTGTGCGTGTCATGTTGTTTCTCCTCTGCGATGCCTATTTGCCATCCCTGCCTTGGAGCCAGTGGATTATAAACTGAAAGCTCTACGAACTGTAAGCCAACTAAATCCCTCCCCCTCTAACTTTGAGTGTCGATATTTTGTCTTAGCAAGGAAAGAAAAGTAACTAACACAAATCCAGTTTGAGCAAGAGTCCTGCTAAATCAGGTTAGTGACAATCCTCACTCTTGGGTTCTGCCCCCTCTGTTTTATATCTCTGCACTACCTTCAGCAAGAATGCTGTTAAGCAGATCTAGCAAGAATCCTTGTTACCCCTGACGTTGAATCGTCCATCCATTAACTCTCCTCCTGATCCTGCTTATAAATTCCCATTTGCCTTATTGAAGTCGAATTAGGGCCAATCTGTCAGTATAGTCCCCATTTCAAGACCCTGTTGCAGTGGTGCCAGTACATCCACAATGCCCCCTCCCACCCCCAAACAACTTGAATGAAGTTGGCCACCTTCAACAAGTGTGTCATTGTAAAGTTTGGGGGAAGAATCCTTGGGCTTGGGACAATAGTGAGGCAAAGCCATCGCTGGGAAAGCCCTGTATTAGGCAATCTGCTCTGGCCTCAGGGAACAAGCATTGTACAAACTGATAACTCTCGAACCTGGCTTCAGCAGGGCGCACTGGCCTTAGCGGGTACCCCGCTACGCCAGGGGGCGCTGCAGGCTGCTCCCGGAAGCCAACACCCCTACGGAGGGAAATCGCCTGACGCCTGACTTCTCCGTCTTCCGGAAGGGGGGAGGCGGACCCGCGACGAGTGGGTTGAGACCAAGGGAGAATCTGCAAGGACCTGGAGGGACCAGGTCCCGCCGCCCGCGCCGAGGTGGAGCACGATGGAGGAGGCCGGCAGCTCGGCGGGCGGCGGTGGCAGCAGCTTCCGCCCGGGCGTGGACAGCCTGGACGAGCCTCCCAACAGCCGCATCTTCCTGGTCATCAGCAAGTACACGCCCGAGGCGGTGCTGCGGGAGCGCTTCTCGCCGTTCGGCGAGATCCAGGACATCTGGGTGGTACGGGACAAGCACACGAAGGAGTCCAAGGGCATCGCCTTCATCAAGTTCGCCCGCAGCTCGCAGGCCTGCAGGGCCATGGAGGAGATGCACGGACAGTGCCTTGAGCCCAACAACACTAAGCCCATCAAGGTGCGGGTGCCCGGGTCACTGTGCCCGCGGGGGCGGAGGCGGCCGGGGATGGGTCTCCCGGGCCTCTCCCTGGTGCTGTGCCAGGCGGAGGAGGCTGACCATGCAGCTGGCAGGGGGTGGAGGTGACCTTGGGAGAGGATCCCCCAGGGCCCTGAGCCTGCGCCAGTCTGCGGGCAGGGGCTGATGCGAGCCCCTTCTCCGTGCCACCCTGTCGTTCCTGGCAGTTCTTGAGTCCACAGCCCATTCACCCGGCCTGCTGTGAAGGTGTCTGTCTGTCTGTCTGTCTGTCTGTGTCTCTGTCTGTGGTCTTTGCCCCCCCCCTTCTCATTTACTGAAAATTGGGAAGAGTATTAATAGGGACTTATAAATGAAGGACTCAGATATTTCCGTCTCTGGAGGTCTTGCCTGTACCTCCATCCACAAAAGAGAAGGAGCCTAAGAATATACCACGACTCAGTAGACAGTAAAAAAAGTACATGGCATTCCCATGTCTGGGTGCAGCCAACAGTAGAGCTTCAAAATACATTCAATATTACTGATAGAGCTGAAAGAAGAAAGATAAATTTATAATCAACTCCCCAATCCTCTGAAATGGCTCAGAACAGGGCATCAAAATTAATTGTAGGGCCACAACATATATTAGATCAGAGGTTGACAAACTTTCAATAAAGGATCACAGGATAAATATTGTATACTTTGGGGGTAGCAGTCTCTGTCCTATCCTTGTTTGATTACTTCCAACAGCCCTTTAAAAATGTGAAAACAATTTTTGTAGGTTATACCAAAAACAGAGCTATAGTTTGCTGACTCATGCACTAGATTGATAATTTTCATTTCTTTCCAGGTATGACCTTAATGGAATGGGTTTTATACTTTTGAGTGTAAAAGGACTTCATAGCCCACGTGGGCAATGAAAAAATGCTTCAAATTTGAAACCCACTTCCCTTGATAAATCCCCACAAGAGAAATTAAAGTCCCAACACTGCTTACCTATGAGGGTTTGTTTTCTAGGAAGATAAAAATATGTGAGGAAAAAATCTTCCATTAGGAAGTTATTCTTGTGTTCTACATAGATGTTGCCTTTTATCAGAAATTTTAAAAATTTCAGTCTTCTAAAATTTGGAAATCTGTGACCTGATAGCACCTTTACCTGAGGCTCCTGTTTTTCCTCTGGTAGCTATATATTCTTAGAGCTTCCCTCTTTTGTGTTTTCCTATTGATCATTCATTATACTGTTCCATCTAGTAGAGTAATTTTCTACTGGTCCATTTTTATGTTTCTCAATACACTATTGCTAATATCTCGCACAGTGCTTGGCATATAGTGCAGATTATTGAAGGAGGAATGAGGTAAACTCTAGGGATATGTCTCCAACTATATGACAGGTTGTTTGCTTGCAAAAATAGTGACTTTCTTTTCTTATGGCTTTAATATTCTCTTTTTTCAACACTTATAAAATCTCATATGGCTTTTTTGTTTGATTTTTGTTTTTCTGAGGACAGTGTCTCACTATGTAGTCCAGGCTGGTGATGAAATCAGTATGAAGCCCAGGCTGGCCTGGAATTCACAGTGATCCTCCTGCCTCAGCCTCCGGAATGCTGGAATTATAGGCATGTGCCGTCATACCCGATATCCCACATGGCATTTTAAGTCCAGTGTCCTTTTGGGTTGCTGCCTCCTACACTAGAATTCCATAGTCCACGTTTTAACATATTTGATTGATATACTGCCACCCTTTAAAGGAAACATGCACACATACAAAACCTCATTGGTCCTAGTATGTATAGTGATTCAATTAATTATGTTATATTCAAGTAATAAAAACCAAGCCTGTAAACTTACTACACTTATAGCTGAATGAACAAGTTCACAATCTTAGTCACAGATTTTAACATTCCTCTGCAGTAGTACAAAATCAAGAAAAATTTAGGAATTAAATAAAAGCAATCCTACTAAGCAAATTCAAAGAACACTAGTATAACAATGTTTCAATAAAAGTAAATTGCTAATATTAGAAAAATCCTGTGCCTTTTTCTGCTCACAAATGAAATCATTTGGATAGTCACTGAGATGAATCAGAATATGGTTGTGATACTGTTTTCTAAAAATTAGTAGTAGGGAACCAGCTAGACTTAAACCCAGCTATATCAGTAATTACATTAAATGTAAATGAACTGAACAGTAATTAAAATGAAAAGATTGTAAGACAGGATTAAAATTTAAAAAACAGGACCGAATGAAATGGCAGTTTGCAAGAGACATGCTTTAAATACAAAGGTACTGAGTGGTTGAAGATAAAATTATACAAAAGCTAGCATGCATTCAGATAAAATGGACTTCAGCACATGGGATTTTAACAGACAGAGTGATTTCATAAGAATAAAAGCATCAGTTAAAAGGTATCTAATAATCTCATGTTTATGCAGCCAATGAGAACTTCAAAACATGAGAAATACTTGACATTACTAAACAGAAAAAGATAAGAGTCAGTTACAGTGGTACATACCTGTAATCAGAAGGCTGAGGTTGGAGGATCACAAGATCAGGAACATCCAAGGCAACTTAGCAAAACCCTGCCTCAAAAAATACAAACAGCAAAAAAAAAAGGAAGATGAATTCATAATCAGATTTTTCTGTTCCTCTCATAGTGTCTGATAGAATAAGTAAACAATAAAGATGTGAAATGTTTTAATAGCTATGAAATATATAATGAACATTTTATTGAACTGTATCAACAACTGCAAGGTACACGTGCTTTTTAAGTACATCCACTTGCTCTTGCTAATCAAAAAGGGAAACTGTATTAAAAAAACATGATTGGTATTATATAAAAAAGTCATTGCAGAAAAGTTTACTTTTGAAAAAAAAGGTTTTCATAAGATCCTTTCACACTGCATTTTAACCTAATATAAATTCCATATGTATAATCATTAAGAATGCTTAAGGAATAGGAAAATGGCTGACATGATTGGGGGATTTTATGTGTTTGTTAGGTTTTTATTGCTCAGTCCCGATCATCTGGAAGTCACCGAGATGTTGAAGATGAAGAACTTACAAGAATCTTTGTTATGATACCGAAGTCCTACACAGAGGAAGATCTGAGGGAAAAATTTAAGGTATGTGTGTCTTCTAATCACCTAGCATCTGTAATGACTCAGTCCTTGAAGGTTGCACAGTTACTAGAATTGGAAGATAGTAATAGGGTGGATCCTACCAAACTTTATCATGAAAATATAGATTCAGAATAATGAAGCACAGAGCTCAGTGAGTTTTAAGTAAGATCACACAATTAATAGCTGGTGGAACTAAGATTTAAACACACTGTCTGGATCCTGCTTTTGATTTTTAAAGCACTTTGTTATCACTCCTGTCTGTTATCTGTTACTCTTATGTAGAGGTGAGTCAGCCAGGCCTGATTATGTGAGCCATTATTATGTAATATTAATTATGGACTTACAGTACGTTGACATTTTACTCACACACAGAAAGGCTTTTTTTTGGGGGGGGGTCTCTTTTAGGAAGGTTTATGATTTGATTTTTTTTATCCTAAAATTGGCCTTCTGAAGGAGTTATATTGAAGGAAACAACTGCAGCTCTGAATATAGATAATGGTAAATGAAATTTGAAGATAATTTTAAATGTTTTTAGCCATTCACTTTTATAGGCCAGTAGTAAACTTCCACAAAAATTAGTTTAAAACAGTGTTTAAATTGTTTTGAGTTATACTTTAAAAATTTTTTTTCTACTTATGCGCCAATACTATGAATCAGGTGGCCGGGAAGCAAGAAAGATAACAAACAAGCAGAAAAAAATGATTTTCAAACTCTTCTGTCCTGTCCCAAGTGAGAGTTGAACAAAATACCTCAAAAATAACATGTCAAAAATATATGTTCCACACTTCCTCTTATAGTAAGAAAAAATGTTTTTCTTCCTATATGTATAACTGTTTATCTTTTTCTGAATAATAAATAAGACTGTTTATCTAATGTACAGTAATTAAGTTACTGGGTACATGAGAATTTATTAAATTAAACAATAAATACCAAGAATTTATATCCAGATTTCTTCCAACATTAAAAATAAACATTAGTGCATATTTCTCAAATAGATTATTAATGTTTTGAGTGATTTAGAAATATACTTTGACTTTCTCTCCTCTAAAAGAATACACAATTGTTTATGCTCCTGTTAAAAGACAGTTAAACAATTATAGCTAATATGTATTGAGTGTTTAGTATGTCCCAAACTCTTTATAAGCACCTAATAAAGATTAGTTCATTTACTCCTTAAAACAACCCAATGAGATAGCTCCATCTAACAGATAATGAGGCAGGCACAGGCAAGATAAATAATCTGCCTAATTAATAAGTGGCTGAGCCAGGTTTCAGTCTAGAAAGCCCAATTCCAGCACCTCTACCCCTAACTACAACCTACAACTGAGTAAGAATTTGAAGCTACTCAGACCATGTGTAAGTCTTTTTCTCTCTATGAATTACCTCCTCTGTGACCTATGCAAATTATTTGATTTCTGAAAGGCTCAGTTCCCTTCACTGTGAAATAAGCAATAAAAAATATCTTTGTATCCTTGAAGGATTTCTTTGTTTGTAAGCAAGAAGCACATATGAGTCAGCTTTCCCATCACGAGGCACAATACATAACACCCACAACTTGAAGAGAGCTTTAATTTGGCTCATGTTTTAAGAGGATTTAGTCTATGGTCAGACTGGCTTGGAGAACATGGTGGAGCAAAGCTACTTAGGTCATGGTGGCCAGGAACCAGAACAAGGAAACAGACCCAGAAAGGAAAGGAGAAGGGACTAGACATAGACCCCTGGGCCATGCCTTCATGACCCACCCAGACACACCCAAAAGTGTGCTCTACTAGTCACCCAAAGGCAATCAAGTTGACATACAGCTCTAACCACCATATCACACCCCTTGTCACCAAACACATCTTAAAAGCATACCTAATCTCCAAATAAAGACAGTAACAAGTTTATAATTTTGTCTAACCTAATACAAGTGTACTGTACACAACCAGAAACACAACAATCCCTCCCCCAAGGTCTCAGCAATTCCAGGGTTTTTCAAAAGTCAAGGTCAAACTCTCTTCTGAGACTCGAGGCAAACTCCTAAGTTGAGAACCTCTATGAAAATAACAAACAAGTTACATAATCCTAACTGTTCAGTGGCACAAGGAAAACATTTCTATTGCAAAAGGAGAGAACAAGGGGACAGACAAAAATTAGACCAAATCAAGGAAATGAAGTTATCCCCTGTATATTATCAGACCACATAGTGTGATGAAATTGGAGATCAATGGCAAAAAACCCACAAGAATTTCATAAACACATGGAAGCTGAAAAACACACTTCTGAATAACCAGTGGGTCACAGAGGAAATTAAAGAAGAAATCAGACAGTTCCTACAATTAAATGACAATGACAATACAACATATCTCAATCAATGGGACACAACGAAAGCAGTCTTAAGAGAGAAATTCACAGCAGTGAATTCTCATATTAGGAAAACAGAGTGAGCCCAATTAAACAACCTGACGCTGAACCTCAAGCCTCTATAAAAAGAAGAGCAGGACAAACCCAAAGCTCATACAAGGGAGGAAATTATAAGGATCAGATCAGAAATCAATGCAATGGAGACTAAGAGAGTGATACAAAAAAATCAATGAAGCCAAGAGTTGGTTCTTCAAAAGAATAAACAAAATTGACAAACTCTTAGCCAACCTTATCAGAAAAAGGAAAGAAAAGGCCCAGATCTATGCAACTAGGAATGAAAAGGGTGAAATTACAATGGACCCAGCAGAAATCCAAATCAAGACTCAAATAATCCCTGTAGTTGCATATCTGGCATTGGGAATGTGGTAGTAAAATGTGAGTTACAGAAGGCTTGGGTAGCCATCCCTGTAGCCTTGCCAGTTGAAGCCACATAGCCTCTCTCTTGGCCTGGTTCCACTCATGCTTTACAGCTTTTCTTGGCAGACATTTCACATTCCTGGCACCTTCAACTTCCTGGGTTCTCCACTGCACCTTCAGCTTTATTTCCACAGATTCATGTACTGCCCTCCCAGGGGCTTCATGCCAATCTCTCAAGCCTACCTTTGAAATCTGGATGGAAGTCTCTTTGACCCCACAACTCTTCATTCTGCATGCCAGTAAAACCAGCATCATGGGGATGCTACCAAGGTCTGCTGTCAGTGGGAGCAGCAGCTACTCCCCTAGACTATGATCCCCCTAGAGCAGTCTTTGAGAATGGCTAAGAATAGTGAAAAGAATCATAGGAAACAAATTTCCTAGGAGGTCCTGATTGAGCAAAGGGGCCCATGGACTCTCTTCTTAAATGAAATGGTGATAGTTTGAACTCTTCAGCCTGTAATGTGTGGGGCCTTCCTGATTCCTGAGATCCCATAAGGCATCTTGTCCCTGCACAAAGTAGTTTCTTTTAATGCTACTAATCTTTTAAGCAGCCACACCTCCTTTGCCCCAACTTTACTTTGGTTTCTTGTACGCCAAAATTTAAGTTTTTCAAATTTTTCTGTTCTGTCTTTTGCCCCTGATTCTTACTGTAAATCTGGCAGCCAGCAGTACCCATGTCACAGCCTGAATGTTGAGCTGTCTTGAAATTTCCTCCACCATTAATTTCAGTCTTCTGCAAAGTCTCATGATATGGATGAAATGTAGACAAACTTTCTACCAGAGTATAACATCATGACCTCTACTGCAACTGTCAATGGAGTATTCCTTCCTATCTGCAAACTCCTTTACTGTCTGCATTCCCATCACTGCTCAAGTCTTCTGAGCACTGACCAGAAGTATACATCAGGCTCTACTTACAGCATTCTATGACTTCTTTAGCCCACATCTCTAAACTTTTCCAAATTCTTCCACAAACCAGGTCCAAAGGCTCCTGAATCCCATTGTCAGCTAGATTTACAGCATTGACCCCAGTCTTTGCACCAATTTCCTATATTAGTTTTTCCATCACTGGACACAACACCCGACACCCACAACTTAAAGGAACAGAGGTTTAAGCACAATACCTGATACCCACAACTTGAAGGATGAGAAGTTTAATTGAACTCTCATTTTATGGAGATTCAGTTAATGATTGGCTGGTTCCAAGGCAGAAACATAATAGTAGGAGGGCATGGTAGACCAAAGCTTTTTAATTGATGACAGCCAGGAACCAAAGCAGAGGAACAGAGCAGGATAGAAGCGGCAAGGGGCTAGACGTAGACCCCAAGGCCATCCCTCCTTGACTACCCAGGCACACCCAGAAGTGTGCTCTCCCAATCCCCCAGGTGGATCCCAAAGCCAATCCAGTTGACACACCACCCTAATGACCACAAGGCATGAATAATCATACATTTAAAGTTAGTTTTGAAATAATATCTTCAATTACTAATTTTGAGTTCCCTAAGATCCTGTCTTTTAACTCTTGTAGGTGTATGGAGATATCGAGTATTGCAGCATTATTAAGAATAAAGTCACTGGAGAAAGTAAAGGTTTGGGCTACGTACGATATTTAAAACCATCACAAGCTGCCCAAGCAATAGAAAACTGTGATCGAAGTAAGAATATGTTTTTGACATTGTTAAAAACTTTCTTTAAAATTCCAGTTATTCTAAATAACTGAATCAAATATTGGTTTTTGCTGACATATCTACTAATTTAATCTTAACAGTAGATGTTTAAATATACATAATTCAAAGATGAAAAATATTTTGGGGTCATGATTAAGCATTCACAGAAGCACTGTGAAGAGAAATATGAGCAACTACATTAAGACAGCAAGTGCAGTGCATACTTTGGTTATTTCAATAGGTTTTTGAAATATATGTATGAGAATTTAAGATATTAGAATTTCATTTACTCTTTCAGTTTTTTAAAATACTTATACCATATTTATTCATTTTTGGCCTAAACTCTAAATAGAATTAAATGTACTAATAAACGTATAGGGTAAGCATAGGGTTTCTAAGGTTTGCTAACATAGGTATTTAATTATAAAATTGATTTCAAGCTAAGAGTTATGGTAATTGAATCTTCTGCTATTGCTAGTATAAATAATAAAGACTGAGCATTTTAATGATGTCAGGATATTCTTTGAAATGATATGAAATTATATGGAATAAATTACTGTTTTTAGGTATTATGAAAATTTGTACTTACAAGAAAGAATTCTTAATAGCATTTTTAGTTACCCAGAAGGTCCACACCAAAATTTTCATCTTAGATACTTCTGAATTTTCCGTTCAGCCAAACTTCATTGAGTACCTATGGTATACTCATTAATATGCTAAATAGAGGAATACATATAAAATATATGGCAATACTGGCATTTAAGGACTTTATATCTACATTGGGTATTAAGACCTAATATGTAAAAAATACTGAATAATAGAATAATTTTTAAAGGCTCTTCAAAAATAAGAAATATGTCCTATTTGTCTTTCCATCATCCCAAATACCTAGTATAGTCATAGGCCTAGGTAAAGATTTATTGAGCTCTCCTCCATAGTAACTTCTGTTTATAGTAGACTCAGTAAGAATTTGCTAAGTGAAAGAAGTATTCAGAAGTGGGTGGGATAGTCTATCAGTGGTGAGCAGCAAGTGCTCCAAGTGAGATGGAAACACATTGAGAGGAAGTAGGACTTGCCTCTGGTATAGAGTGGGCAGGGGAAAAGATGAGAGCAGGGTTGGCAGAGGCACAGAGCTAGGAATGAACATGTCTTGTTCTTCATATCAGGAAGACTGTCGCATAAAGCACAATATTCCGGCTGAGAAATTATGAAAGTCAATTAAGTACATCAGAACCATAATATTATATTACGTGGGAGGTTATGAAGAGTTTCAAGTTAGTCCACATTAGGTTTCTGTAGTATGTTTAAAAATAATAAAGCTTGGCTGGATGTGGTGGTGTATTCCTGTAATCCCTGCACTCTGGGAGGCTGAGGCAGGAGGATCACAAGTTTGAGCCCAGCCTAACTTAGGTAACTTAGCACTTAGCAAGGCCCACTCCCAAAATAAAGAAAAAGGCGGGGGATATTGCTCAGTCCAAAGGCCTTGGGTTCAATCCCCACTACTGCAAATAATAATAATTGATAGTAATAAACCTTATAGAACAGTTGATCTAATCACAGTATTGAGGATAGATTTTCATTGAAGGAATTCATACTGGCCAGTTTTATCCTGTTTGAAACCACAGTATAATATTAGAAAAGCTGGGATCCCTTGAATTACACCCATGTGGAAATATATGCATAAATACTTTGTTTAAATTTTCAGAGAATGCTTAGAACTTTCCCACCTTTTGTAGCTCATGCTTAGACCCCCTAGTTAAGAACTCTTGATCCAGAAACAAGAAGACCACTTAAAGGGCTGTTGTAATTAATTGAAGAAACTCTAAATTAAAACAGGCAGAGAAGGTAAAGTAAAAGATAACATATTCTAAGTATATTTCAAAGGAAGAATCTTGGTGGCAGATTAAATGTGAAGAAGCCAGATAGGGTTTTGATGTTGAGGAGCCTGCGCAAATTAATAATATCACGTGTAGTTGACTTGAATCTTCCATGTCTACACTGACCGGTAAATTGGGATTCTTGCTGTTAGATTTGTTTGCCACACTTTTCAGACAGCAAAGAGGTAGGTCTGCTGTATAGATTTTGCTTTGTACAGTTAGACTATTAAGCTAAGTCAGGCACTAGCAACCATGTACATTTGCAGTTGTGTTAAATTTGCAATGAAACCTGAAATTCCGGGATTCTCTTTTTCAGGTTTTAGAGCAATCTTGGCTGAACCGAAAAATAAACCATCTGAATCCTCAGAACAAGATTATTATAATAATATGAGGCAGGAGGCTTTAGGACATGAACCTAGAATAAATATGTTTCCATTTGGTAAGTGGACTACTTTTACTTCAGTAGTAGATCTAGTATATGCATTCTAATTTGAGTGTGTTTTAACTATTTTTTATCATTAGTCTGTAAATCTCACCTAGTGAATAAAAATCTTTAATGTATTTTTTTCCCTAAAAAGTTGCTCAAAACTTTAAGTGTCCTTAAAACTTAACACTTATTTTGTTTACTTCAATTATATTTTTCTCTGATTAGAGCATTCTTTATATATAAAACTATGTCACCACCACTTTTTTAGAGAACTTCTGCCTTTTTTCAGCTAACCAAAAAGTACAGAAAATATATGCAGATATCCCTTCAGTATGAGTCCTAATATTTTGTCTCAAAACTGTGGCTGCTTTAAAGTTAGGGCTACAGAAAAGAATGACAAAAGTTGAAGCTTCTTAGTAAAAGGAGAAAGTGGGTGATGAATGCAAAGTCTTTAGATATTATTTGCCATAAAATTCTAGGCATATTTTTCAGTTTTACATACTAAACTCCCTCCTATCAAGTCAGAATTTGTATTTCTGTGTTGAAGTTGGGGGTGGGGAGAGTTGTGTGTTTTCTTCCCATTGGTCCCTTCTGGTAGTGCTGATGACCAAAAGCATGCTACCAAATACAGTGCTTTGTCCAGTGCAATGGACTTTCATTTTCTAGTCCATAAAATGTTGCATGAAGTTTTGAATATATCAAAACTTAAGGATTTTGTTTTTGTTTTAAATATTGTTGGAGATCAACAATCTGAATTTCCAAATTTTGACAAGAATGACAACAGAGGCCATGAAGCTATCTCCAAACGCCTGTCAGTTATATCACGAGTTCCTTTCACTGAAGAGCAGCTTTTCAGCATTTTTGATATAGTACCAGGATTGGAGTATTGTGAAGTTCAACGAGATCCTTATTCAAATTATGGTAAAATATTGTTGATGCTGTTTTTAAATAGATTATGTTTTGTTAAGATGGTTTTCCTTAAATGTCTTTTTTTTTATGACATACTGTTTGTGTGATAGGAGTTTTAGTTTTCCTTTGTCTCTATTTTAGACTTTAAAATCTACTGCTACCTTAATAAATAAACCCCTGGGAATGTATCTACTTTATACAAGTTACTCATTTTAAAAAATATTTCTTTAACTCTCACAAAATAAAGCATTCTTTGTCTCAAGTAGCAAAAGAAAATACCTCATGATAGGGTTTCTGTTTGTAATCTTTTAATTAGTGCCAAGCACTTTTGCTTGTTTGCTGAAGAATTAGAAATGAAAGGCCATATAAAGACATCATACTTGGCATTTCCTCCAGGACTCTAGGATTACCTGATGTAGTCCTCTCAGAGTGGCTTGAGTGGTGAGCAGAAGTAGGGGAATGAGTCTGGGTTGGGGCTGGCAGCCCTGACGTACCTCGCCCTTCAGAGGGATGCCCCTGCATACTCACTGTTGCCCTGGCCAGCCCACACCTTCTAGCACAACTCTCCATTGAACCTCCTTTGCGCTGTCTTCATTCTTAACCTAATCTTACCCTGTCATTCTGTTTAAAGCTCCTAGGCACATATATTGTGTTTCCTGGCACATTAATTGTTACATTTATATGTAATACTGCTTTGTCCATCCAACCACCATTTATCTAGTATGTTGAAATGTATTTACTGTACCTTCTATATGGTTAGATATATCTGTAGAGTATGTTATTGGAACAGAGATGTTTCAGGATGTTCAATCTTATTTTCGTTAATATTAAAAGGTCATTTGATTTTAATTTCATTAAAATATCAGATGCTTGGGTTTAGACAGAAACATAAAACTTTAGTTGTTTTACCCAAAGTAGGTCATATTTTAAATATATCTAAAAAAACCTTTTTCTTGTGTCACAAGCTCCTGGGCTCTCTAGTATGAAATTGTTTCTCCCTTCAATATCAACTTTTTGCATTGAAATCTGTCCCCTTAGCTCCCCAAAGTTATGTGAAGTAGGTGACTTTTGATCTGAGACACTCTGTTACTTTTGTTTTTTATACATATTACTTTCTCTCTCTCCACTGATATAACTAGTTGAGTATATATTCTTCTCATATACCATTTCTCATTTCATTTCCTACCCAGTATGATAAGAGAAAATTTTAAAATTTCAAAATAAGTTTCAAAAAACAAAAATTTAGGTTTATAGGTATATTTATATTATGTAAGAACATCCAACATATTAAAGTTATTTTCATTATACAGAACATATGTTAAAACTACTAAAAGAGCATATTTATATTTTTTCTAAATATGACTTCTGCTTTACTTTCTAGGAATACTGCTGACCTACATATGTATGACAGAACTTTATTATCTGATACTTTTGATGCTGTATTACTAGTTGTGTCACAATCAGAGCTTTATATTGTTTTGCCTTCATGTTATAACACTGGCCTTACACATTTAATCTGCTTTCTTTTGCATTTCTGTGTATTCTCTATTTTAGGTCATGGAGTGGTTCAGTATTTTAATGTAGCATCAGCTATTTATGCAAAATACAAGTTACATGGATTTCAGTACCCTCCTGGGAATCGGATAGGTGTTTCCTTCATTGATGATGGAAGTAATGCAACAGAGTAAGTACCATTCCTGGAGTGCCTAAGGACATGATTATGATTTGAGAAATAAAGGTAGAAAACAGTTGACCCACAGGGAAGTCACAGAAAACAAGTAACAGTTAGAACTGAGTATTTCCAGCTTTCTGTAAATTATGAGTTATTGTCTCCAGTCTCCTTAGAAAAATGGCAACACAGATGGTAGCTGCACAGCTTGCCTCAGTGGTGTGGAATAACCCAAGCCAGCAGCAATTTCTGGTAAGTAGGTAAGAATTTAACCCTTATAATGCAGTCAAGAGAATTGAAGATAAATCTGACCTTTGTTTATTACCTATTAAGTAAGAAACTTTTTAGAGTCATATTGGAGGACCACATAGGTGCCACAATATACATGACTGTAGCTATGGCTAAAAATCCCTGAAATACAGTTTTTCTTTATCTTATTTTATATCTACCTCTTCAGCAGCAATTTGGAGGAAGTTCTGGATCACAGTTGCCTCAAATCCAGACAGATGTTATACTTCCATCATGTAAAAAAAAAGCTGATCCAGAAACTCCTGTGAAAGAAAGACTCTTTATTGTGTTTAATCCTCATCCTTTACCTTTAGATGTATTAGAGGATATATTCTGGTAAGATTTCAATTCTATAATGGTATGTTTTTGTAGTATAATTTATTTAAACTAATAATTTTCACTTTCTCACAATCTTGAAACTTGCTGTATGCAGTACTACCAGATAGAGATGATATGTTCTTTGACTTTTAAAATTCCCCATTTGAATCCTCTTTTTCAATTTATGATAATTTCCTTCTCTTCTTTCCCATCCCAGATCTCTACACAAAATTTTCTGTTATTTTGTTTTGAAGAAATAAATAATGTAGGATTGTTTAGAAAAGCTAGACGCATGGAATAGACAAATACTTTGTCTCTTGATAAAAGAGACATCAGCATCAACCTATCTGTGCATTAGAATTCTTTTCTCATACCCTTTCATTCATATTTATAATTAAGCTGACCATTATTCCTTAAGTATCTTATATTTTTTTCAGCACTCAGTTGGATCTTAAGGACTATGTAACCATATTGAATAGTTACTTGATCATAGGGAAGAATATATAATAAGTATAGAAGAGAGGAAGGTTCTTACTTATTTTTGTGTTTGTAATATAACTCCTACCTTAGCTTTTTTTTATTGGTCATTTTTCTATTTCCATTGCAAGAATATTAGTGAAATAAGATAGATAGGAAGCTTCTACACAAAACATCAGGAATGGGGTTCAGGTATTTTGACCTTTATTTAATTGATTCATTTATTTTTCTTCCAAAATTGCTTCATTATGCCAAGCAGGCACTGTAAGTTCTCAAGATGTTATGTAAACAAAACATGATAATTCTGTTAACAAGATATCATAAACCTTGCCCTCTTAGATCCACTCTCACATAGGAAACAGACAAATAGAAAATTACAACTTAGTGAAATCGGTGCTGTGATGAGGAATGTATGAAGGACACAGGAGGGGTTCCTACTGTAGGAACTCTGAGAAGGCTTCTTGAAAGAAGCAAGATATACAAGGAGACCTGCAGGGTGAAGAAAGTCTTTTGGCACAGGAGGAAGCTGCAGGTGTGGATGATTTTTCCTGCCCAAGAGAATGTGAAAGGAAGCCATTAGAACATAGACTGAGAAAGATTATGAAGGAATGTGAAGGGAAAGAGGCCATGGACCAATCCTGAGAGCTGTTTTAGGAGTTTGTCCTCACCTTGGAGGCTGTGGGGAGATGCTAAGGAGTTGTTTAAGGAGGAAGTGATTGTGTTTTGTTTCAGAGAGATCATGAAGAAGACAGGGTAGACAATGGGTGGGAAAGGGACAACCAGGTGATCAGAAGCCTAGTGAAGAACGTGAAGTGATCTAGGGCATGGTGATTCTGATGTGAATGAGGAAAGAGACCTGAGTGAGAATGAAGGAAATCAGCAGAGTGAGGAGATTGTGAAGGAGTAAGACTGGCATGAAATGACTGTTGAGTATAGGGAGAAGGGTGGAAAATGAGTTGAGAATGGATCCCATTTGGATTCACATTTGAGAACTGAGCAGCAGTTTGACTTATGCTTTACTTTCTAGGAATACTACGGACCCACACATGTATGACAGAACTTGATACCTTTGATTCTGTGTTACTAGTTGTGTCATAATCAGAATTTTATATTGTTTCACCTTCACAATGAATCTGCGTTCTTTCTCATTTCTGTGTATTCTCTATTTTAGGTTATGGAGTGGTTCAGTATTTTAATGTAGCATCAGCTATTTATGCAAAATACAAGTTATGTGGATTTCAGTACCCTCCTGGGAATCAGTAGATTTTTTTTTTTTTACTTTGTTTCAGTCGTTTTGGTAACCTGATCGAAGTTTACCTTGTGTCAGGGAAAAATGTGGGGTATGCCAAGTTTGCAGATAGAATGAGCGCCAATGATGCCATTGCAACTTTGCATGGGAAGATTCTGAATGGGGTCAGACTTAAAGTTATGCTCGCAGATTCCCCAAGAGAAGAGTCTAACAAAAGGCAAAGAACTTACTAATTCTCAGGTAAGCATTTCCTAATTTGAATTTTATACATACTGGCTAAATAGTACAAGAGGAATATACTATAAATGATAAATATTTTAATCATGGACTTTTCAGAAACCACTAGTTAAAAACTCCTTGGCTTAAAACTCTCCTGGTAAAGCCAAAATTTTCAAAGTATATGTTTACAATGTAAAGTATTTAAACTTAAAAATTGTTTTTGACATTTAGTGGAAAAATATTTGTGCTTTTCTATAAAATAAAATCAGATCTCAGTTTAGAAAATTGTTTTATTATGAACATCTTAGATTCAAAGAATTGAACATTTTACTGTGTACTTATTAAATAAACTTTAAAACTGAAATGCTTCTAAAGATTTTTAATGTGAAGAACTGGTGTCTTGAGTAATGAATTGAAACAATTTTTCACAGTTTTCATGAAGAATGCTTTTACTTTTAATAAAATGCCTAAAAAGCAGTATCAAATAATGTATCTTCTTTAGTCTTTTTAACCTAAATACTGGTATTTTTCTGGACTTATGTTTATGAGTTTGTGCATTAAAAGTACACATTCAGAAAATGTTTTTGTGTGCATATATGTATTTTTTTAAACATCCTGACCATTTACCAAATACTCTTTGTTTATTATAAATACTGACATATGCAGCCATATTATTACCTTCTTTTTGTTTTCAAAAAATCACACTTAGATTCTTTTTCTGTGATAGGTTATATTTCTGTGGTTTTAGATAACATTCTTTGAAGTTAGATTTTTAAAATTCTGTAAATGGATTTTGAGTTTTAGGGAAAGCTGGATTTCCTAATTTCCAGTCACATCAGCCTAAATCTACTGCAGTTCAACTGAATCCAGTTTGAAATTTCTAGCTTAAAATATTTCTTTTCTCAATTAAGGTTTTCTTTCTTTCTGATTATGTGAGCTAATTAGTATCAGGATGAATCATTTCAGGCCATACTCATAAGGACCCATCTCTCATAGGGCAAACCAGCTGACCAATTCCTCCTTCAGAGAAGGCATTTGGGAATACAAAATGCCCACTGGGTGCCTGTTGTGAATAATCTTATTTTTAAAATGTTTTATTTAATGACAAAATCTGTTCTCATTACATCATACAGTGTTAGTAGTTTAACCCCAGAAATATTAAATTGCCAATGAAAAAGAATTAGCATTTTTCCTGTTTATGAATAAAATGTTAAGAACCAAATTGTTTAGACACACTGTCCTCTAAAATAGCTTGCAAAAATTGTATTTATTCCTATTTTGAATATTTTAATGTTTAAACATTTTGCTTTTGTTCAAAAAGAAATCTTTGTCCTTAAAAAGGACAATAACACCAATTTCCTACTATAAAAAATATATAAATTACTTTTATGGTGGAGCTTTTCCTAGTGATTATTTACATTTTAAAGAGAATACTGGACCTAAAATGAGAAGATCTGCGTTGATATTACTGCTCCAATCGCTCCTAAGATCAGGCAGCTGTCTTTATCTTTCCAAGCTGAGTTGCTTTACAGAGTTATTGAGAGAAAATGAGATAGCAAAATTTATTATAAAACTTAAAAAAGTAAATATTTTAAAGTACTGCGAATATGAGCTAAAACCCTTGCATTTATAATTTAGGTGAAAACTTTTGAGATGTTATCTCATCCAAAATAATGACATTCAAATTATCAGAGAGAATTAAATTTAATGGTATGAAACTGCCTTATGACCAGTGTGGTATTGTGAAAACTAAGCTTTATAATACTGTATCTTTTCCCCTTGAAAGTGATGTACATTGGGTTGGGGATTTAGCTCAGTGGTTCCGCCGCCTGCTGCGAAAGCGCCAGGTCCCGAGTTTGATCCCCAGTACAAAAACAAGAAAGTGACGTACATTCATTCAATTTGCTACATTAAAGGAATCACATATTCATGAGAATGACTAATCCTGAAGATATAAATCTACCATTTTTTCCTTTATTCTTATTCAGGGCAAAGATAAAGTAGGGTCAGATTAGTTGAAAATGGTTATTTTGGTAGGATAAAATTAGTTCTAATTTTAATGTCTTCTAAGTGTAGCATGGCTTATTTATTTTCATTTTCACATATTTTATTTACCAAGGATTCCATAATGAGTGTGTTTTCTTTTTTGGGTGTGTTAAATAAACATATGACATGCCCATAATCCCAACAACTCAGGAGGCTGAAGCAGAAGAATTGCTGGGGCCTAAGTGTTCCAAGCCAGCTTGGGTGATGTAGTGAGACCCTGTCTCTAAATAATAAATAAACTTATTAGAAAGTTTCCCAAAAGAGTATGACAGACTTTCCCAAATTTAACATGATTGTGATAACTGATGGTTTTTAGTGGGGAGGGAATGCACGTTGTTCCTTTAATTTGAAGAGGTCACAAACATAACTTGTTATTCTTGTTTCTAAGGAAAAAGCCTGACATCAAGGTAGCCACATGTAGGAAATAGGAGAAGAAAGTGCTCTAAGAATATAATGCTGACAGTGCTTGAGTTTTGAGATGAGTATTATATGCATAATATATTTCCCTTACTATTTGAGGAAAATAGACATAAATGATTTCAGAGCATCTGGTTTTTTATTAATTCACAGCGTTTCCCCTGTACAGATTCAGTACAGTACCTGCTTGCATCATTCTTCTCAGTAAGTTTGGTTTTGCTTATTTGTGACCAGCTATGAGTAAACAGATCACATTAGTTTTACTGAAATAAAAGAATTCCTAACATTTCAGGAATATTATATACAACAGCTACTTCAGGTGATGATTTTCATACTTGTGTTGTGTTCTTTCTACAGAACAAAGACTAAATAATGACATAATCCTCAGCTGACTGACTGAAAATGTGACTGGACGCACTCCCTGTGGACAGCTGACAGCTTTTTTTTTTATATACCTGATAGTCTGCAAAACATTGTTTTATCTGGGAGTCAGGGGTGGCTGACATGTATTATAAAATCCATATCTTAATGCTAAAACCAATATCGTAGTTGTTTCTCAGAATAATACGTTGTTATGTGTGGGAGAAATGAAGTTTCTTAGAGAAAAAAAGCTATGTTGTTATGTACAGCAGAAATAAAGTTTTCCTTGTTAAATAAATCATGACTTTGGTCAGTCCTCATAATTGATCGAAAACCTGGCTCCCTACAGTTTTACCTACTAGTCCTTAGCTTTTCCACATGCTGCATGGGAGAAGTTAAATCTCACTCGCTCACATTGTAGCTATTACATATGTTCCTGCTCTCCAAGTTTTCTGTTGGAATTAGGTGATTCTGGTGGCTGGCTGCATGTAAGGTCAGGCAGCCACTCCCAGCAGAGAGGTGTGGTGTCAGTAGGGCGCCTGGCCTAAGTGTCTTTCTTTGAGTTCTTCATACAAATTTGAAAGAGACCTATTTAATACCTCTCAGTGAAACATTTCTGTGCTATTTCAGTGGAAGCAACCTTCTGCTTTGTTTTCTTTCCCAAGTGGCATATAAGTAAACAGTGTTTATATTGGCTTCTGTGTGCACTTCATTATAATCCTCTAAATAGCTTTAGTCCCACTTCTCTTACAGTTGATCCCTAAAACCTTATTTTTAAAAGCTTTAATGTCATACTTTTCTTAAAATGAGGAAATTATACAACTCAAGGAATAACATTTTGTGAACTAGTGCTTGTGTCTTCACCTAATTTACTTCTCAGATGTACTTTGGGTATAAAAAATACGAACATGTAGATATTCAGCAAATGTCAGGTGTTAAAACTTCAAACATCATAGAGTTTTATTGCATATTTCTTTTTAAAATTTAAAAATGACCCAGGCATGGCAGCACATGGCTATAATCCTAGCACTGTGGGAGGCTGAGGTAGGAAGATCACAAGTTCAAGTACAACCTAGGTTGTCTCAAACCAGAAATATAAATAAAGACAAGATGTAGCTCAGTGTGAATGCCCTGGGTTCAATCCTCAGTGCTGCAAAAAATTAAGAATTTTTTAAAAAACACAAAAAACAGGGCTCAATAAACCTCTTTCAATTCTGTGGTAAAATAATAAGTGACACTTAAAGCCTAATCAAAACTTTCTTGTAAATTCATGAACTCATGTCATGTATGAAAGCATAACTGTATTCTTTCAAATACCAAAAAAAACCATTTTCATGGTCAATTACAAAATGGTATTATAAGATGTGTCCATCTTATCCTAGATAAAAGTTAATAAAAATGCCACAGAAACTATTACTGTAAGATTTTTGCTTTCGCTAAATGTTGCTTTACAGTATGTTAATTGGATCCTACTAGGTATTAATGAATCCATTAAAAAGTAGAAATAAGCAATTTTTACCACTAGATGGTGTAAGTACTGGCATTCGTAAAGAGTGAAGTGCAGCGTTCCACCATTATTTAAGACACTGAGCCTGAAAGATGAGCTTTTATGTTTTAAGCGGTGGTTCTTAACCTTTGGTATCCTTCAAAGCACCTTCAGTGTTTGAAATACAGATACCCTGATTCTGCAGGTTTGTAGTGGAGTTTTCAATAAGCTCTAAGTGATTCTGATAGGATGGTGATTGGCATTCACTTTGCAATATACTGACCTAGCAATTCTGGATGTTGGACTTAAAGTTGGAGTGTTGGGAAAGTAAGATTCTGAGAAATTGTTTCTAAGTCTACAGACATTGAATATCCTTTAGAATTAACTGCTTTTTCCTTCACTTAATATCCATAAATATGAACTGCATTAAGAAATTGAAAAACACAAGCCATCACAAAATAGGCTAGCATTTTGATGTTAATAAATATTTTAAAGAATGATAATTTGCTTTATGTCATTCAAAGTTTCTACCTAATTTTCATTTTTATTTAACATTTTTAAGTAAATTGTGTAAATTATCAAAATTGGAGCTCTAAACAATGTAGATACATGTTCTTTTTAAATGACAAAGGAATATGAGAAAGACACAGTTACCAATAGCCCAAAAACCCAAATAGAATGATCTAAGAGGTACAGAAATATATCTATGTGATTGTTCTTATAAAGTAAATCATCTTATAAAATGAATGCTTTTTTGTGTACCAGAAAACTTAATTTGTAGTACATTTTAATTTTCAATAACTTTAATAAATACATAAAACTAAAAAGTGATAAGGCAAGAACAAATGAGACATTTAAATAGTTTTTTTCTCCTTGATGTATAGCCACATACAGGTATAATTTTTCTTATTAAATGTTAAGCTCTCAACTCATTTATGCCAAAGATTTAAATTTTTTAAGTTTTTGCATTAAATTCATATATAGTGAATATAAAATTCAAAGAACAAGAATTTGAAAAGACAAATAATTTACTTTCTTCCATTGTTATGGGTGTTCCAAAAATGGAACACTAGTCATTTAAGGGTTAAAAATCTTAGCAGTAATTTTTTTGCTTGATTCAAATAAAGAGGGAAAACATAAAGGTTATCCATATTAGATACGAAGTTCCATTTTGATATATGAATTCTAATAAATGGATTGCATTATTTCCTTTTCTAGAAACAGTAACTCAAGAGCATGTGGATCCTGGGAACAAAAGGTATGGTATTGCTAGAAAGCCACGTGAAACATTCAGTTAAAATTACAACCATCATGGTTTGAGCTAAGCAGATGCATTGAGCTACATTTTCTTCTGAGAGCAAGTCCCACTATGAGAAATGTACCAGGCCCTGTTAAAAACTATTTGAATAGCCGGGGATTTAGCTTAGTGGTTTCGCCACCTGCTGTGTAAGCGCAAGGACCTGAGTTCGATCCCTGGTATCAAAAAAAACCTTTGAATAATTATCGTAGAAAAAAACAAAGTTCTTTATGGCTGTATATGGATATCATTGTCCATATGAGCAAGTACTTATAGCAAGGGGAAAAGTATTCTTTCCAGCTTCTTTGTTCTGAGAATTTTGAACTTACTGCAAAGAAGTCCCTACACTCTTCTACCCTAGAGCTAATGGACTTCTTAAGATTTCCTTGGGAAAGTTTTCTTACCACTTTGTGGATATTATATTGCATCAGCACCTCGAGTGGATAGTAAAAGAGCTGAAAGCAATTCCTGGAGTCTGCCTGTTCCCCCTGCAATTGGCCAAGGTAAATCTGAAGTCACTGTGAAATGAATAAATAGAAAAGATATTTGAAGCATCATGTCACTTAAGAAAGCCAACAAGGGATAATGGTTTCTTTCCTTTTTTTTTTTTTGGTATCGGAGATCGAACTCAGGACCTTGCACTTATGAGGCTGGTAGTGGAACCACTGAGCTAAATCCCCGGCCCTGGTTTCTTTTTTTGACAAAGAACAAGAAAAACATTTTTTTACTCTGACAGTACTAGTTTAAAAATCTTTTAAAACGCTATTGAGCCACATTAGTCATTAAGGAAATGCAAATTAAAACTACAATGAGGTCTTTATAGTAGTATAAACAACAAAAATTTAAAAATAGACCATACTAAGTATGAGGGTGTGCAGCAATAGGGGCTATAGGTGGGAGGGTAAATTGCCTTAATAAGTTTGGAAAATGTTTGACAATGTCTTAAAGTTCAACGTATATATAACCCTCAACTTAGCAATTCCACCTCTAACCAAATATCAAACAGTGATGTGTACACATATTTATCAAAAGACATACAGAATATTCTTAGAGTTATTCATAATACTTTCATATTGAAAACAGCTCCAATTTCCATGATCAGAACAGTTACTTGGAAAGGGCTGCTCCCTGTAGCAAGGAAGTGAGCTTTTTCTTCATGTAATAGTTTGAAGGAACCTTACACGCATCCTGAACAAAAGGAACAAGGCAACAAAAAAAGAAAATGTGCTACTTGACTTCCTCTTAAGTAAGAAATCAAAAACACCTCTGGGAAGAATGAAATAGGGAAATACATTCACAAGGAGGGCGATGTTATGATGTGCTAGTAATGTTCTTTCTTGACCAGAATGGTGATGATCTTGTAATATTTTTTGAGCTCTACTTTTGTGGCTTATGCATTTCAAATATTTGTCTTACACCTCCACAGTTAAAGTTTTTGTTTCTTAATGAGTAAAGCTAAATCAGAATGATGCTGGTAGAACAGACAGTTGTGCAATGTGAGAGAATAGCAATCTCCTGAAGCTTTTAGGAGAAAAGGCCTTCATTCTTCCCATGCATAGATGGCAAGGAGGGTTGGAAAATACCAGCTCTACTCTGCACTGTGGTGCAACAGGGCATTATAATGACAAGGAGGCAGGAAAAGAGAAATGCTAAATTAAAATTTGAATGAGAAGCAATAAACAATCTTGGCACTAAAATCTAATCCATTATGAATAGTGAATGTTAAATTGCTTTTTGGAATCCAGTGGGTTCTCATGAGCCCACAAAGGGGAAGTGAAAGGGATTATCCCTCATCACCTAGATCAGAACTGCCTTCATCACTGTACATATTGTGCTATTAATAAGCTTTCCTTGAAGGAATTCTGCAGCTTAACAATAAAAGGCACCAGAGCAAATGATAAGCTTAATAAAGCAACCTGGGTTGAATACAGAGTGTAACCCTCACCCTCCACCACAGGGCTGCTATGTAATGAAGACATGGAAGGGATACTGGTGAGTCAAACACAATGTTTAAAACTGCTTCTTAGTAGCTAAATTTATTGAGCCCTTACTGTTTATTTACCAGGTACTGGCTAGTTGTTTTACATACATCTCAAAGCCCTCTGAGGTAAGTACTTCTTTTTAAATTTAATTTAATTTAATTTTAGCGATGCTGGGGATCAAACCTCACATATGCTAGACAAGTACTATAAAACTGGGCTACAGTCCTATCCTAGAAGTAATGTTTTATAAACAAGTAGAGATAAAGTAGATGAAGTAACGTTTTCCCCAGGGTCACAGTTGCCATTTGCGGAATGATACTAAATATTAGCAGCTATAAGGAAGATTACAGAAACACCACACACTGCAGAGTGGTTTGGTAGTTCTTTGGGAAAGTATTATTTTTGTTTTTGGCAACTACAGCATTTGACTGGGCACCAACATGGTGGCATTGGATAAAAGAAAATGCCCCAGCAGTAAGTACACTGGTGGGAACCCCTATCCCACCCCTACCCCCAGCCCACCCCACCTGCAACCTGCTGGCAACTGAAACTTCCAAGAAAGTGCTCCCTCTATCTGTGAGTTGGAAAAACATCACTACAAGCCCTGTACCATGAGGCTTCCAGAGATTTGTGCTTACCAGAAATCAACCAAGATTCTCATTTGGAAGCTGCCTTTCAGAGGCTGGTGAGAGAGATTACCCAGGATTTCAAAACTGACTTGAGGTTTCAGAGTGCAGCCATTGGGGTCTTCAGGAGCCTAGTGAATAAAGCCTTGTGGCTTTATTTGGAGATACTAATCTGTGTGCCATCCACACCACGAGAGTCACCTTCATGCCCAAAGACATCCAGTTGGCTCACTGGATACGGGGAGAGAAAGCTTAAGTAAAGACAATTTTTATGGAATTTTGTATGTAGTAAATTCTGTAAAATACTTTGGTTTAATTGGTGACTTTTTGTAAGAAATTGTTTATAATATGTTATATTTGTACTGAAGTCATTCTGTCTTTCTCTTGGATGAATGGGGAGAGTGACTGTTCCAGACCTCGGTGATGTGAGCACTGTTGCTCAGGAGTGACAAGGTGCTAATCTGCAGAAGGATGGTTGACAGTTCTTGCTTCTCATGATGCATGTTTCTGTATGTTAATGACTTGTTGGGTAGCTATTAAGGTAGTAGAACTGATAAATGTGTGTACAGGGTTCTTCTGCAATAAAACACGTTATGATTTGATCCAAGTGTTTAACAACTGGGGCTGGTAAGTCTCACCATACATTACTGTGAGGGAATGTGGACTGCTTCAAGGGTGAACATACAAGTCTTAACCATGGTGTAACTTTCCTAGGAAAAGGTAATCTTGGCAGCTGTAAGAATATACCATATGCATTTATAGTAACTATTCTATATATGGTCATGTCAACATTTTTAAATGTTTTACATTCGCTAATGAAAACAAAAAGAAACACACACACACCAATTGAATGTTATGCAACAACAGATCCTTCCAAAACTATGGGATACCATGGGAATAATGCTGACTGTTTAGTGAAAGCAAGCAGTATACCAAATCACATATAGTGGTTGAAAATTTGTTTAAGCCAGAGTGAGTTTGAAAAAGAAGCCATATGTGTATTTGCTTTTTAAACCCATGTCTTTTTATTAGCCTGATTTTTTAAATTGATTTTTATTTTATGATTTTGTTGTTTTCTGCAGTCCTAGTACTGCCTGATTTACAATCCACATACAAATCATTAACATTTAAATGATAGGTAATGTTAATAATAGGTGAAGTATTAAAATTTTTACCCTTTAAAGTATTGCTGGAGAGATGATTTTATTCCATTGCATGACCTCTTGAGAGAGTGAAGTGGGAGGAGAAGATGAGAGAAGGATAACTGAGAGGAAGTGAAAGCAACATAAGATGGCCGGATGAGGATGACTCTGGGGTCAACACACTGCTTCTTTTTTTTAACCTTGTTTTTACAAGTCTATTCAACACAAAATATTGAGCAACTATGTACAGTATGTCAAAGACACAATAATGAGAAGTTAAAAATAGCTTCCGATCTTTATGTAGCTTAATATAGTGTACTTTGGAGAAACAGTGTGTTGGAGAGAGTGGGTCAGCTTCCACTTGAGTGAGGCAGGCTGGCTCCTCCTATACTTGTCAGTTTTAAAGAATTCACCAAAATGAAAGAATACCACTTTTACTATCAACCTTAATTTTCCCGTACCTAATTCTTTTTATGTAAGATTCAGTAATCGACGACTTTTCAGTACTGGGGATTGGCCTCAGAGGTCCATGCATGTTAGGCAAGCAAGCACTCTACCACTGAACTATATCCTCGGCTGTTTTAAAGTTTTATTTTGAGATGATCTCACTAAGTTGCCCAAGTTGGACTCAAACTTGTGATCCTCCTGCCTCAGCCTCCCAAGTAGCCAGGCTTACAGGCATACACCACCATGCCCAGTAAGATTCCGTAAACTGACAAATGCATTCATTCATGAAACCCACTGTTGGAGACTATTTCATAGGTCCCTGTTTCTGACTGTGTTACAAACAAAGTTAAAAATCTCTTCAAAGATGTTTAATAAGGCACAGTCTAGAAAGACAGGATTTCTTAGAGCAAAAGGTATACTGTTCAGTATAATCAAGATAATTTCTCCCTGTAGGGCAAAGAGCATGCAGACCTACTGCCCTTTATAAAAGATTTAGATTCTTGTGCCAGGAATGGTGACACATGCATGTAATCCCAGTGCTCTGGGAGACAGGCAGGGAGAGTGAGAGCTCCATGGCAACTCAGTGAAACTCTGGCTCAAATTTAATAACTAATAAAATTTTGTTATAGTTTAAAACATGAATTAGCCTTGGCACTTTAATTTTAAATGTTATGTCCATGGTTGTATTTAAAAATCAGACACTTGGTCGGGGGGATAATACCAGCATATTGCTGATAGACAGTAGGCATCATTTATGGTCAGAAGTCTTTGAACCTCTGTTTTTCATTTTTGATTAATCAAAGCATTCTTGGCAAAGGAAAAAATTGGACACATACTATTTCATGGGATGAAGTGTTACCTGATTCTAGAATGTAAAATAAAGGCAATTAAGATCATTTTTTAAAAAAAGAATTAGGGTGATTTGAAACTCTCGTGTGAAATCAGAGATTCATGTAATCACTAGTATCAGAAAGATATTTTAGGACAAAACTAAAAGAGCCAACTAAAGACTTATGTAATATAGTCTCTGTTAACGATTTATGTATTTTTCCCATTTATGTATTTTTCCCATTCATTTAAGGAAGGTCAAAAATCCCTGAGTGGATGGAAACTGTTTCACAGGCATATAAAAGAAATAAAAGGAAACAAAGCTTCTAATCAGTAAAACACAGAGACTTTACTAACATTTCTGTTAAGATTTAAATATGATTTTCATGGTCTCTGCTAGTGACTACAGACCATAAAGTCCAACGGCATTTGTTTTCCACCCTATTTCAGTAATCATCCTATTTCCATAATTTTCACCCTATCTCCATACTCATTGACTGTTTTCCTCTTTCTTAGACCTTACTTGAGTCCTAACCCTTTCTGTATGAATATTTATTATGTGCCCAGGGACAGGCATTTTCCAGCCCTGTAATCTTAAAACTGGCTTGTTAGGTGATTCATACAGACACCGAGAACTGAACACTACAGATAATTTTGCACTGTCCATCTAACTAAACTGCCTCTCAGAAAGCTTGTACCAGAATACACTCCCACAGAATGTATTAGATTACTTGTTTTCATACTGTAACACTGAATTTTACAATTTTCACAATCTGATGAATTGCAAAATGAAAAAGCCACAGTATTTCATTTTTCCTAAAATTGCTTATTAGAGGCACTTTTAATGAAAATTGATAACATTCACTATGGAAAAATGTGTAAAATGTTTTTAAGAAGCATCTATAACACAAGGACCAACAGATAATAAAGATTAATATATTGTTTATAGAGACAGACATTTTATGTTACAGCTTTTACTTTAGATGTCACACATCTGATAGATTTTAACCTATATTTTCATCTAAGGATTCTAATTATTTAATTTTGTTTTTATTTTTAATTGTAAAATATACTAACAAATTCAGTATCTTAGCAATTTTTAAGAAATTGTAAAAATATTAACATTGTTGTGAAACCAATTGCCAACTCTTTCTGCCTTTCAACACTGAGACTCAGTATCCACCCAACAATTCTCCATTTCCCTCTTCCCAAACCCCTGACAACCACCACTCTACTTTCTGTTCTTATAAATGTGACTGAGTTACCTTGTGTGTAAATACAGTTATGACTGGCTTATTTACATAACATAATGTCCTCAAAGTTCATCCATGTTGAGGCATGTGTCAGAATTTCCTTCCTTTTTAAGGCCAATCAATATTCCATTATGGTCACCATCTCTGTTGTTATCTGAGAAATTATTTCTGCTTTGAAGTTTTCTAGAGCCTTGTTCACCTGCTTTGTTACTTCCACTGTTACCATTTCAGAGTCTAGGTGGGTGGCTTTCAGACTGTTCCACCTCATTGCCCCCTGGGTTTACCTTTGGTGAGCTGAATGTCTGGGGAAGGGTTGCATCTTCTTTAAATATCACCTCATTTTCTATTTTTTTAATTTAATTTCTAGATTGATGCTTGTAGATTGCTTATGTTGAGTAGCTTTATTGCCAACATTCAGAAGCCTTATCTCACAGGTGTTTTCCAGGTGTAGCTGGCTTTTGGGTTTTGAGTCTGTTGCAAGATCCTACTTCTTCAATTTATTGGGATGAGAAGTTACTGCACACTTGGCCCAGCACTTGGTTCAAGACCTTTAGGCTATCTCAGTCTTAGTATACCAGGAAGAACAACTGATTAGCACAATTATGTCATCTTGGCTAAAGTAGTACAATCAGTAATAATAATAGCATCAAACGTAACCTAGAAAATGACAAACTAGTAACTATTAATTTGCTACCTTTAACTGTCTGAACTAGATTTGTGGTTATATAACAAAATCCAGAACAAAACAGAAAATTGTATGCAATAAATAAGCCCTCAATATGGCAGTTTTACCCTAATGGGAGATTTAGAAGAGGGTGGATAGAGAAACAAGTTTAGAAGTGAGGCTGGAGGACAAAGGAAGATCATACACAATTTGGGGAACTGGTAAAGAAGACAGGAGTGAAAGAAAGAAGAAATAAAAAGACAGAACAAAACCACAGGAAAAAAAAACAACTAGAAACTGTGTTCACACTCATGTAAAAACAAGAACAAACAAGAAAACATAAAACAGAACAAGGCCAGGGATTTAGCCCAGTAGCACAGCATGTGCCTGGCAAGTGCGAGGTCCTGAGTTTGATCCCTGTACCAAGAAAAGAAAAAAAAACAGAACAAGAACAAAAGCCGGAAATGAGGAAAAAAAAGGAAAAAAACTCCAAGGTGTGTCTCTGCTGTCACTGGTAGACAATATGAGGAGACAGAGTCCACATCCTAGTTCTTTAATCTTAGCAAGCCAGCTATTAATTTATGGTGGGGAGATAATCCCAGTAAGCCTGGACCTTTAGTTCCACTGACATTCAGACTGGTTTCTGGCTATGAGGCTGGAAGTGGTTGAATCTGCCACAGTCTGTGTGCCTTCTGCCAGCTTGAACTTGGCACCCTCACTATGACACCAGGAGCCACTACATGGAGTCGGCCTGTAGCTGTTCTGAATTCTGAGCTCAGTTGGCCCCTCTTCAGGATGGCTACCAGCCCATCACCCTCTCCTGGGTATGTCTGAACCTGAATAACTCAGCACCCACTACAGTATGCTTCCTCTATTGCTCTGTTCCACTGGTGCTCCCATGGAGGCCTCTGGGGTCACCAGTAGTCACCATGTGTCTGTAGGTTCTTTCCTATGCCATGAGTACAGACTCTGGGACAAAGTACTACCTCCCACCTCCCTCTTTTTTGTTGAAGTCTCTCTCTTTTAGCTATCCCCATGGACTTCAATTCTTGCTTCAGATCCTTCCAGATCCTTCCTTCAGATCCTTCACTTCTCTCCATCACCTCTTCACGCCATTATATTCCAATGTCAGGACACCAAATCCCAGAGAGGTTCTTTCTCTGCTGCTCATCACTCCTTTTTGTTTTATTTGGTTTTTTTTGACAGCGTTTTGCTATGTAGTCCAGGCTGGCCTTAAACTCATTGTGTAGGGCAGGCTGGCTTCACACTCACAATGGTCTTCCTGTCTCAGCATCCTGCCTCAGTCTCCTGAGTGTTGAGATTCAATATTCCATTGTATACTACACTCTGTTTACCTATTTATTCATTAGTGGTCACTAAAGTTGTTTCATTTTTTGGCTATTATGAAATAATCCTGCTATGAATGAAGATGTACAAATATATGTTTGAGACTCTAGTTTCAATTTTTGGATATATACCCAGAATTGGAATGACTCAATCACATAGTAATAAATTCATTTTTTTGTGTTTTAAGGAGCCACCATAGCTTTTTCCACAGTGACCACCATTTTACATTCATATCAGCTATACACAAGAGTTCTAATATCTCCACATCTTTGCCAATACTTGCTGTTTTCTCTTGTTTTGTTTTTTTAAATAATAGCCATCCTTAAGTGTTAGGTGGTAATTTAGATTTCTTTACTCTCTCTTCCTCTTCCCCTATCTTGGATCTACTTCTCTATGATTTTCACTTTTTAGATTTGGGTGCTGCTGTCCACAGAAGACTGGAAACATTTCCTCTGATAGCTCCAAAGTCATCCTCACATTAATAAACAGAAAAAGAAAATGCTTCCTCCTAGTGATATTTTGGAAAATTCTTTGGAAGGACACTGATTGGCACAGATTAATCATACCTGTTCCCCTTGGACCAATCAAAATGGCCAAGAAAGTGTGATCATATAATTAACCTTTCTTAAGTCATATGCATACCATGTTTTAGTCACTTCCTCATTGCTGGGACTCAATAAATTTATAGCCACAAATTAAAGGTTTATTTTGGCTCACATATTTAGTCCATAGTTGGCTGGATCTAAGGCAATAAGACATGGCAGACGGGCATGGCAGCCAGGAAACAGTGGAGGATCTAGGAAGGGAGAGATACACCCTTCCATGTCAAGCCCCCAGTGACTCACTTCTTCTAACCAGACCCTGCCTTCTGATACCAAGCTGGGTGTAGAGTCCCCATAGTCCAGTCACCTTTTGAAAGCCCCATGTATGAGCATATATAAAGTTGTGGGGAAAATCTAGATATAAACCATAACAATCCTTTCGGGGATTTGGGCCATCTTGCAAGCAGGGTGGCACCTCCCATTCAGAACAATGGGAGGATGAGCACTTCCCCAAGTGAGGGGTACCATGAGTAGGACAGATAGAGCCATTTGGAGAATCACCAGGTGCTGGGCAGTCAACCCAGGGTCTGTATTCTACACATAGAAGGCTTTATTGTTGTGCCTGCTACACATCTGAACTAACAGCCAGAGCCTGAATTCCTCATTTCCTTAATAAAAATATCTTTGTTTCCTCCTCTTTTCCACAAAAGATTAAAAGACCAACTACTCTGATGAAGGATTTCTTCATCACAAGCTGTCTCATCCTTCAGGTTGTCATCAAGGCTTAATAATGAGAAAATCTGTTTTAAAAGTTTTTAACTGGAAATTGTGTATTCACATGTAGCATTTCAAAATTCGTATGTTTCTACTCTTGCTCATGTCCTTTTCAATTCTCTCTTCTCTGAGAACGTCATATGTTTCATACTACCTGTTTCTGTGAACAGACGATTGCATTTTCTGATGAACAGAGGTTTTCATAACAAAGAAAATAAGAATGGACTTTTAAATACTTTAAACTGCCTTAAAACTCCAATGGTACAAAACAAAATTATGTGATTTATTGTGACACAAAATAGGGATTCATCGATCTCTTTGCCATTTAAATGTTACGTTTCAATGCAAATACACTAATATGTTTTATTTACCTAAAAAAGAAAAACTAGGAGGACCAGAGGCACCCCCACCACCTAGGAAGAAGTGAGCCTTCCAAGACACTATACCACTGCTCCAAGTGCTGAGGAGGTGATCATTTCAGGCTGCCATACCACTGCCCCAAGCACCAAGGAGCACATCCGCCCCCAGCACCAAGGAGGTGAGCCACATAGGTGCCAGCAGCACACACCTGCTGCCCCCATGCTGAAATGAGAAGACACGTAAACAAGTCTCAAAACCAGACTTCCAGATCACCTAAAGCAACCCCAAAGGGAAATAAGATGGAACACTCTGATACTCAACAACATGAACTCCCTAAACTGGCTACAAAAGAGGATCTGCAAAAAATGAAATCAGAAGTAATTCTCAGACAACTGCAGAGATGCTGCCCATAGTGCAAGACATGATTAATAAATCTAGAGAGGACACAGGAAAAAAAAATAGAGGAGCTGAGGAACATGATGGAATTCCAACATAGGAAACAAATGGAATCCATAAAACAGATGCAAGCAGATTTCCAGGACATTAAAAACTCCACTGAAAGTTTACACAGCAAAATGAACCAATGCGAGGGCAGAATTTCACATATAGAAGATAAAATTACAATTAGTGACCAGGAAAAGAAAGAATTCTTAAAAATAGTAAGGGACCACAAGAAATCAATCCAGCAGCTGTTAGATGATGCAAAGAAGAAAAACGTAAGACTGATCAGAGTCAATGAAGAAACAGGAGACAGTGCAGATGGCATAAAAAAACTGTTCACAGAAGTGATGGCAGAAAACTTCCCAAGCAGGGGGAAAGAACTTGACATACAGATAAGTGAGGCATATAGGACTCCAAATAGCCTTGATCAAAAAAAATCTACACATAGGCATATAATTATTAAGATTCCAGAAACTCAACAGAAGAACAAAGTTCTACAAGCAGTTAGAGAAAAGAAACAAATCACATACAAAGGAAAGCCCATCAGAATCACAGCAGACATCGCAACACAAACCATCAAGGCAAGAGGAGCTTGCAGTGACATATTCCAAGCCCTTAAGGAAAACAGCCTCTAACCCAGACTGATATTCCCTGCAAAACTGTCTTTCAAAATTGACGGAGAAGTAAGACATTTTCATGACAAAGAGTACCTTAGAAACTTCATAAACATCAAACCAGTACTCCAAAAATTTTTAGGCAATATCCTAGGAAAAGAAAATAAGGATCACAACCCCAGGAAGCCCAGCAGAATGAATCCATCAAGCATGACAAGAAATTAAAGCAAAGAGGGAGAATCAAACAAAAAGAAAAAGTCATGACAATGATAAATCAATATGTATCAGCTATAACTATCAATGTTAACAGTCTCAATTCACCAATCAAAAGAAACAGACTGGCAGAATATGTCAAGATGTAAGATCCGGCAATATGCTGCATACAAGAAACACAAGTTAAAAAGAAATTCACACTGAAAGTTAAAGGGTGGAAAACAATACTCTATGTGACAGGAACCTGAAAAAAAAGCAAGAGTAGCTATACTTTTTGCAGATCAAGTGGATTTCAAACCAACGTTCATTAAGAGACAGAAAGAAGGACAATACATCCTTGTAAAGGGAACGATCCAAAAGGAAAGGATGACAATCATATATATGTATGCACCCAACTATATAAAACAAACACTAACAGACATGAAAAGTCAAATAAGAATTAATACAATAGAACAGTAGTGGGGGACCTCAATACCCCACTGTCACAAATAGATAGATCAACTAGACAAGAAATAAGCAATGAAAAACTAGACCTTAATCAAACTCTTGAACAAATAAACCTAACAGATGTTTACAGAGTGTTCCACCCCACAAAATCAGAATACACATTTTTTTCAGCTACCCACGGGCCACTCTCCAAAATAGACCACATACTCACTCATAGAACATGTTTAAGTAAGTGCAAAGGAATTGAAGTTATCCCCTGTATATCATGGGACCATAATGCAATGAAATTGGAGATCAATAGCAAAAGAAACTGCAAGAATTTCATAAACACGTGGAAATTGAACCACACGCTTCTGAATAACCAATGAGTCATAGAGGAAATTAAAGAAGATATCAGACAGTTCCTACAATTAAATGACAATGCCAATACAACATATCAGAATCTATGGGACACAATGAAAGCAGTCTCATGAGGGAAATTCATGGCAGTGAATACTCATATTAGGAAAACAGAGCAAGCCCAATTAAATAACCTGATGCTGAACCTCAAGCTTCTAGCAAAAGAAGAGCAGGACAAACTCAAAGCTCATACAAGGGAGGAAATTATAAGGATCAGAGCAGAAATCAATGCAATGGAGACCAAGAAAACAATACAAAAAAATCAATGGAGCCAAGAGTTGGTTCTTCAAAAGAATAAATAAAATTGACAAACCCTTAGCCAACCTTATCAAAAAAAGGAAAGAAAAGGCCTAAATCCTTGCCATTAATAATGAAAAGGATGAAATTACAATGGACCCAGCAGAAACTCCAGGATCATCAATTCTGACTTTGAGAACCTATACCCCAATAAAATGGAAAATACAGAAGAAATTGACAGATTCCTACATAAGTATGAATTACCAAAGGTGAACAAAGAAGACTTACAAGTTCTAAACAACCCAGTATCAACCAATGAAATTGAAAACATAATTTACAAACTTACCAACTAAGAAAAGCCCAGGTCCTGATGGCTTCACTGCTGAATTCTACAAAACATTTAGAGAGGAACTACTGCCGGTACTATTTAAACTCTTCAGTGAAATTGAAAGGGAAACAATACTCCTGAATTCATTCCTGGGAGTAAGCATCACCTTGATCCCCAAAGCGGAGAAAGACCCAACCAAAAAACAGAACAATAGGCCAATCTCACTAATGAAAATAGATGCAAAAATCCTTAATAAAATACTGGCAAATAGAATGCAGAAGATCATCAAGAAGATCACACAACCTGACCAAGTGAGATTCATCCCAGGGATGCAGTGATGGTTCAACTTATGCAAATCAATAAATGTAATACACTATATCAACAGAGCCAAAGACAAAGACCATATGATCATCTCAATAGATGCAGAAAAAGCATTTGACAAAGTTTAACACACATTTATAATAAAAACTCTACAAAGAAAAAAAAACCCTACACCAAATTGGAATAGACTGTCTCTGCCTCAATCTGATAAAAGCCATCTATGAAAAACCAACAGCCAATATCATACTAAATGGTCAAAAACTGAAATCCTTCACACTAAAATCA
>NW_004624787.1:15315594-15348268 GCF_000247695.1 Heterocephalus glaber
AAAAATGGGCATCTGAAATGAACAGACATTTCTCACACAAAGAAGTAGAAATAGCAAATAAACATGAAAAAATGTTCAACATCACTTGTCATTTGAGAGATGCAAGTGAAACCAAGGGTGAGATTCCACCTCACCCCAGAAAGAATGGCTGCTATCATGAAATCAACCAATAACAAATCCTGGTGGGGCCGTGGGGAAAGAAGAACCTTGCTCTACTGCTGGTGGGAGTGTAGACTGGTGCAACCACTGTGGAAATCAACATGGAGATTCCTCAAAGAACTAGGACTAGAAGTCCCATTTGACCCAGCTATTCCTCTGCTGGGTATCTTCCCCAAAGAATTAAAAGAATCCTACCACAGTGAGATATGTGCACCCATATTCATAGCAGCACAGTTTGTAATAGCTAAAATTTGTAAGCAGCCCAACTGCCCATCAACTGGAGACTGGATAAAGAAAATGTGCTTTTCTTTTTATAAAATGGAGTACTACTCAGCCATAAAAAATGAGAAATTAGAAACATCTATAGCTAAATGGATGCACACTGAGGTGATTCTCTTAAGTGAAATAAATAGGACACACATGTGTAAATACTGAACAGTTTCTCTATTGTGAGAAACAGTGTAAATTAGGACTAAAAGGTATAATAGATAATGTGAAATAGGAAGAGAAGGGGCAAAGGGCAACAGGAAGTGAGAGGGGTAGGGGTAAGGAAAGTAGGGAATGGAATTAATATGCAAAAAGGGAAAAATAGGAACAAAGTCTTTGTAAATAAGAAGGGATGCAGGGTTCAAAGGGAGGGCAGGGGAATGGGGAAAAAATGAGAACCAAGAGAGATTATGTAAATCTGCAAATTTCCAATGATGAATGGCATTATATTGTATACCTAAAATGTACCAATAAAATTCATTTAAAAAAAAAGGATGAAACAATTTAATTTCATGTGAAGAATATTTATCTTGTTCAGCACTAATATGATTTTTAAAAATTAACTGTATTGGTACACTTTTGATATACATAAAGATGACATTCATTGTAAGGAATTTGTATTCATACGTAATATATCTTGATTCTTTTTTCCCAATTCTCCCCTCCCTTCAACCCTTCTTCCCCTCCATATTTACAAAAGCTTTGCTTCCATGTTTTTCTTCTATTCTTTTTTCCCCCCTTTCCTTCCCTACCCCTTCTCCCTTCCTTGTTCTCTTTCCCTTTTGAACATTTTCTTCCTACTTCCCAATATCTATTTTCCATTGTGGTCCTTATTTTCACTTTCAGTTTCTCACACAAGAGAAATAATGCAATTCTTAAAAAAAAAAAAATAGAAATAATGCAATTCTTAAACAGGTCTGTCTGATTTATTTCATTTACAAGTATAACCTATTTACCTAAAAATGTCTTTATGATAGAGCAGTACTCCTTTGCATATAAAAACCACATTTTTAATCCATTCATCCATTAATGGGCATATAGGCTGTTTCCAAGATTTAGCTATTACAAATCGTGCTGCTGTAAACATGGGTGTGCAAATATCGCTGTGATATCTTGTCTTTAACTCTTTCAGGAAGATAAAAAGAAGGGGACTAGCTGGGTCAAACAGAATCTGTAGTTTTAGTTTTGTGAGGAGTCTCCATACTGATTTCCATATTGGTTGTACCAATTTACATTCCCTCCAGCAGTAGAGAAGGGTTCTTCCCCCTCCATACCCTTGTCAGCATTTATTATTGATTGATTTCTTGATGACAGCCAATCTTTCTAGAATGAGATGGAATCTCAGGCAGGGTTGTTTTAATTTGCATTTCTCAAATGACTGGTGATGCTGAACATTTTTTCATATATTTATTTACTGTTTGTTTTTCTTGATCTGAGAAGTTTCTATTCATTTCAGATGTGCATTTTTGGATTGAGTCTTTAGATTTGGCAGGTCTGGTTTTTAAAAATTTTTATATATTCTGGATATTAGTCCTTTGTCTGAGGAATAGCTGGCAAAAATTTTTTCTCACCCTGTAGGTTGACTCTTCACTCTGTTTGTGGTTTCTTTTGCTGTGCAAAGCTTCTTAATATGATGAGATCTCAGTTGTTGATTCTTCGTAATATTTCCTGTGTGATGAGGGTATTTTTAAATAGTCTTTGCATATACCTATGTCTTTAAGAGTTTTACCTAGTCTACCAGAAGATTGCTTCAATTTTAATATTTAGATCTTTGATCCATTTGATTTTAGTTTAGTGCATGGTGAGAGATCTGTGTCTATATTTAACTTTCAGGATGTGGAAAGCCAATTTTCCCAGCACTATTTATTAAAGAGGCTTTCTTCCAGTATAGGTATTTGGTCCCTTTGTCATAGATAAGGTGGCTGAATTGTTTGGAATGTTTGGAATTGTTTTGACACCTTCTGTTCCACTGATCCTCAGTTCTGTTTTTTTCACCAGTACCACCATGCTGTTTTTATCATGGTAGCTTTGTAGTATAATTTCAATTGGGAGATTGTGCTATCTCCTGCCTTTCCTTTGTTGCCTAGAATTTCTTTTGGTTTTTTTAGGTCTCTTCTGGTTTCAAATGAATTTTAGGATTGGTTTCTCCAATTCTTAGAGGAATGCTCTTGGTATTTTGATCAGGATTGCATTAAATATGTATAATAGTTTTGAAAGTATGGCCATTTTCACTATATTGGTTCTGCCTATCCAAGAATAAGGGTTATCTTTGCATTTTCTGATATCCTCTTTGATCTCTTTTTTCACAGTACTGTAGTTTTCAATGTAAAGGTCTTGATTCCTAGGCATTTCATTATTCTTGATGCTACTGTGAAAGCTGTGGTTTCCTTAATTTCTCTCTCAGTGAGTTTATTTGTGTACAAGATGCTATTGAGATTTTGAATGTTGACTTTGTATCCAGGTAGGCTACTGAATTTAATCTAGAAGTCTTTTGGTGGAGTTATTGGGGTCTTCTATATAGAGTATCCTATCATCTTGAAATCATGATTTAACTTCTTCCTTTCCTATCCTTATTCCTTGTATTTCTTTGTCTTATCTAATTGCTCTGGTTAATATTTCCAGAACTATACTGAATAAGTGGTGATAGTGGACATCCTTGTCTTGTTCTTTAGAGTGAAAGCTTTAAAAAAGTTTTTGACAATTTAGTATGATGTTGGCTATTGGTTTGTCATAGATTGCTTTTATCAGATTGAGATAATGACCTTCTACTCCAATTTTCTGTAGGGTTCTTATCGTGAATAGGTGTTACACATTGTCAGATGCTTTTGTGTCTATGGAGATCATCATGTATTTTTTATCATTGGTTCTGTTAATGTAATACATCAGTATTACATTTATTGATTTATGTATGTTGAACCATCCCTGTATCACTGGGATGAATCTTACTTGGTCATGGAATATAATCTATTTGATGATTTGCTACATTCTGTTTGCCAGTATCTTATTGAGGATTTTTGCATCTATGTTCATTAGGGAGACTGGCCTGTGTTCTCTTATTTGGTTAGATCCTTCTCTTATTTTGCTATCAGGGTAATGCTTGCTTGCAGGAATGCGTTTTGGAGTATTGCTTCCCTTTCAATTTCTTTAAAGAGTTTGAGCAGTAGTAGCATTACATCTTCTTTAAAGTTCTTATAGACTTCATCAGTGCACCCATTAGGACCTGAGCTTTTCTTTGTTGGTAGTTTATTACTTCTTCAATTTCATTGATTGATATTGAGTTTAGAATTTTTTATAAGCTTTGATAATTCATACATATCTAGAAAGCTGTCATTTCTCCTGTGTTTCCCATCTTATTAGAGTACAGATTATCCGAGTAGGTACTGATGATATTCTGGACTTCTGTAATGGGTTTCTTCCATTGTGATTTCACCCTTTTCATTCCTAATTGCAGGGATTTGGGTCTTTTCTTTTTTTGATAAGGTTGGCTAAGGGTTTGTCTATTTTATTGACTCTCTTTCAAAGAACCAACTCTTCATTTCATTGATTCTGTTATTTTCTTAGTCTCTGCTATGATCTTTATAATTTCCTCCCTTGTATACATGTTGGGTTTAACTTTTTTTAGAAGCTTGAGGTTCAACATTAGGTTATTCGTTTGAGCATACTCTTTTTCTGATATGGGAATTTACTGTTATAAATTTCCCCTCATATGTCCGCTTTCATTACATCTTATAATTTCCAGTTTGCTGTATTGGCATTATCATTTAATTGTAGAAACTATCTAATTTCTTCATTAATTTCATCTTACCCAGAGGGTGTTAATTTCCATGTGTATGTGCAGTTTTTATGGTTTCTTTTGCCATTGGTTTTCAATTTTATTGCACTGTGACCTGATAACATGTGTGGGATAATTTCAATTCCTTTTCATTTACTTAAGCATGTTCTATGAGCTAATATGTTCTAATAATAAGCATGTTCTATGAACTAATAATTCTATTTTAGAGATTGTTCCACATACAGCTGAGAAGAATGTGTATTGTTGTTGTGGAGTGGAACACTTTGTAGATACCTAAAAAGTCCATTTGTTCAAAGGTTTGGTTCAGATATGCTATTTCTTTGTTTTTTGTCTAGTTGATCTGTCTATTTGTGACAGTGGGGTATTGAGGTCCCTCATTACAACTGTGTTAGTGTTTATATGATTTTTCATATCCGTGTTTGTTTTATATAGTTGTGTGCACTGGTATTTGGTACATATATATTTATGACTGTTATCTCTTCCTCTTGGATTGTTCCCTTTACAAGCATATAATGACCTTCTTTGTCTCTTATTAGTCTTGGCTTGAAATCCACTTTGCCAGCAAACAGAATAGCTACCCCCCCCTTTTTTTCCAGGTGCTTGTCACAGGGAGTATGTTAGTTACTTTTCTCTCATTGCTGAGACAAAATACTCGACACTCAAAGTTAAAAGGGAATGAGTTTATTTGGCTTATAGTTTATACAAATTTCAATCCATGATTGGCTGGCTCTGAGGCTTGGATGGCAATCAGGCATCACAGAGGAGAAACAATATGGTGCACACAAGATAGCAAAGGTTAACAAGAGAGTTTAACAGCATCTTACTTCCCCTTTTATCTTATTCAGACTCCCGGGATTAGGGTGGTGCCAAACTAATCACTCACATGTGGTGGTTTAGTAATCACATGCCCTTAACCCCAGCATTACACATTCCAGGTTCAACTACCTCTGAAAAAGAAAGACCCCACCTCATCCACATGAGGCTCTGGGAGACATCTAAACACAAACCATAACAGGGAGTACTGTTTTCCATCCTTTGACTTTCAGTCTATGAATTTCTTTTGGAGTTAAATGTGTTTCTTGTATGCATCATATTGTTAGATCTTGTTTCTCCAACTATTCTGCCAGTCTGTTTCTTTTGATTGGTGAATTGAGACCATTTACATTGATGGTTGTAACTAATATGTATTGACTTATCCTTGTCATATTATTTTCCTGTTGTTGGTTCTTTTCTTCCCTTCTGTTCAACTGTGGATTCATTCAATTGAGATTCATGGAATTTTTGTCTTCATTGTATTTTTCTAGAATACCCTAGAGAACTTTTTGGATTCTTTGCATCACCTAGTAGCTGTTGCATTGATTTTTCAATCAGGTCCTAGTGGCTATGTTCCAAGGCCTGAGTGGCAGAGTCACTGTGGGCTGCTCCTCCCCAGCCTGGGCAACCCTGTTTGCCTGGATCAAGCACTGGTGCTTCTGAGGTCCAATGTGGGTCTCTACCTTGGTTGATCTCTGGACACAAGGCCTCCCACCACAGTCTGATCAGGGGCTCTGCTCCAGCCCTGACTCAGGGGAGGCAAGTCTCAGTAATAATTTAAAGTTAAATTCTTAACCAAATGTCAAGACCCATGAGATAAGCATAAGCAGTAGTCTCCCTCTAAATAGCAAACATTGGTATATTTGGAATCAGATGAAACTGTAAAAGCAAATATAGTAGGAGCACTAACTCATGCAATGCCTTCTGGTCAACAAAGCCACTCACTGCACTGAACTATAATCAAGAAGAACACATTGGCAATACGGTATTATTTTCTTTTATTTTCTGTTTATTTTTGGTTCTAAGTATTTCCAATTAAATTAACTGCTCAGGAATATTTACAGGGATGCAAAAATATTTAGCACCCAACAAGATTCACATTGTTAGCATCAAATCAAGAATTACTAGGCATACTAAGAAGATGAATGATTCATAATAAAGAGATGTTAAACATAATATAAATATTAAAATAAGCAGAAAAGGAAATATTAAACCACTTATGCTGCCTGTATTCTGTGCATTCAAAAGTTAGGTAGAGACATACAAGATAATTTTTAAAGGAACAAGTGTCAAGTCTTTGAAACAAGAACTAAGGCCAGAGATGAAAAATATTCTTGGATGGAATTAATATTTTATGAATTGCCAAAGAAAAAAATTACTAAACAGTAAGACACAGCAATAGAAACTATGTAAAGCAAAACAGAAAAAATTTTGAAACCTTAGCAAAGTGCCAATGAGCTATTAGACAATTTCTAGCACCCTAAAACACGTTAATGAAGTCATCCAAAGCAAAGAAGAATAAAGAAGTGATAGAAAAAAATATCTGAAGAAATAATGTCTGAAATTTTTAAACTCTTGAAATTTAAAACTTCACAAATCTGATGAATCCCCATGGCACAGGAGATGTTAAGAACACTGTATCAAGCACATCGAATTGCTCAATATCAATGATAAAAGGGAAAATCTTAAAGCAGTCAGAGAAAAAAAGACACAACATAAGATAAAATTAGATTTCTCACTGGGAACAATGCATTAGGAAGCAACGTCTTTAAAATACATCTACCCATAATTTTATACCTAGTGAAAATATCTTTCAAAACTAAAGACAAAATAAAGATATTTTCAGACACACGAAAGCTGAAAGTATCCATTGTCAGGTAAAAGAGCCTAAAACCAAGACCAGACCAGAATCACAACAAGCCTTTGTTGTAGGGACAATCTCCCACGCTGTCTCCAAACGAAGAGCGAGCAATATGGCCAGGACAGGGAACGCTTCTTACAGGAGCTGGGGTGGGGCTTGCAGGTGCTGGGGTGGGGTTGAGTGATGTAGTGGCTAGGGATTGGAGGAGCCTGTGACATCATAGTTGCTAGGCGGTAGCAAGTATCAGGTTATTCTTTTGGCGGGAAGAGGGGCATGATGGGAAGAAGGTTGTCTTTTGGCGGGTGAAGCCATATTTTTAAGTGGGAAGCAGGGTATTATGGGAAGGAGAAGTCGGCCATTTTATGTACCAGCCATCTTAAGGTGAGGGAAATCTAACATCCATCACCACAAGACACAAGAAAAATGATTATGAGTGGAAATATGGACTTGCAAAAAGGAATGATAAACAACATAAACGGCCCAGGATGGCCACCAGGTAACCCCTCCCAGCGGTCACAACAAGAAGAGGCCTGGTGCCTCCCTCCAAGGTGCGTTCCAGTTAGAGAAGAGGACGGGCTCAGAGGCTAGAGCCCCAGCATCCCCTCCTGTCAGCCCCCCAGCCAACCCCCCTCCACCCCAAGACAGACAGGCGACCCCAAAGTGTTTAAACCTCCACGCCTGGGGAGCTGGTACCTGGAGAGGGGGCTGAGGAGCTGAGAGCAGAGGAGCCACGCCAGCCTCCCCACCGATGCCTGAGCCGGAAGCCGGCAGGACCCCAACCAGCGGAGCGGGAGCCAGGAGCGAAGCTGGAACCGGTAAACCTAACCCTCAGGAGGGAGGGAGTGGCGGAGGGAGGAAGAGACCAAGCCCATCACCCGCCATGATGCCACAAAATGCCCGCCCCGCCCCGACTGCAGCCTCCTGGCTGCCAGACTTCACAGCTTCACCCCCTCCACGCGCATGCGCTGCCGCTGACGCCTGGGACTGACCCACCAGCCACGCGGGTTGCCTGGCTTCTTGAGGAAAAGACGGGAAGGGCAAACAAACAGCTTTGCTCAGTTTCACAGTATGCAGCCCACTTCTCTCTGCTCATGTTAGTGATCCTTCGGCAGGTTCATCTAGGGAAACCCTGTTAGTGTTTTCACTCCCTCTAGTCAAGTTCCACTGTCTTAGCGATTCACCAGGGCGTGAGTCCAACCCAGCAGGGCCAATCTGAGGGCCTCACTAAAGCATCCTGTGGGCAGTAGCCGCAGGGCAGTGTGTACAAAGGGAAGGGACTTAATGCAAGGTGATGACTTACACTTACTGGAAATTACTCCTTCATGGGGAATAATTGCAATCACTGATCCTCATAATGAACGGGTTTCAAAGCCCTTCTTGGTGTAGAGTAGGCACATGCTGAGCCAGTCAGTATTAGTGTTCAAGCCCTGGACATCTAAGGACAGCACACACCTCTTTTGGCTTAATCTCTCTGGTGGCTAAATGGCACTTGTCCCTCTAAGAAGTCGGAGTACAACTGACCTCTTGGGGTTACATAACTAGTTAGCATGCCAGAGTCTCCTTCATTATCAGAATTAATCAACAAATCGCTCCATCGACTAAGGACAGCCATGCACTACCACCCACCAAATCAAGAAAGAGCTATCAATCTGTCAGTCCTGGCTGGGTCCTGGCTGGGTGAGCTTTCCCCGTGCTGAGTAAAATTAAGGCCCAGTTTCCATTCCTGGTGCCCTTTTGTCAATTTATTTAAGTTTCAGCTTTGCAACCATATTCCCCCTGGAACCCAAAGGCATTTCCCAGAAGCCGCCCCATGGGAATAACAGGGCAGCAATGCCAGTCAACATCACTTACGATCAAAACTATATTGTATCTAGCAGAGGATTTAGCTCAATGGTTCCATTGCCTGCCTCACAAGTGCATGGTCCCAAGTTCGATCGCCGGTACCAAAAAACAAACTATATGGTGTCTGATCATTTTGGAAGCTCCAGATTTTGTTCTTGATTAATGAAAACATTCTTGGCAAGGGTGTGGGGGGTAGATGAAGCTTTTTAAAAATTATCATTTAATATGTTTAAAAGATAAGTGGCCATTCAAACAAAAGTAGCAGCAATGTAATGTGGGATTTATTATATAAGTTAAACATATAACAATGCTAGCACAGAAGTTAGGAGGGGAAAAATTAAAGTTTACTCTTATAAGGTTCCAGTACTCTTAAGTACTCAATACACACATTGGAATAGTTGATTCCAATGATTCCAGGTAGATTCTGGGTAAAGTCAAACTCTGCCTGAGTTCTGCCACTGACAAAAAAATCTAAGAATGCCTATTTTGTGATTTGATTTTAAAGCTGGCATCATATCTGAAAAAGCACTGTACCTGCAGTAACAAGCACAGATAAGAACAGTCATGAGCCCTAATCATAAAGCACACTTCTCAGAATGAAAAAAAAACTATAGTTTTCTGTCATTATTTTTATACATCTGTACATATATTTACAAATCAATCCTAATGTGAACCATAGACCAGCTCAGGATGGATTAGTAGCCGGGTCATGATGGTCAGCACAAGTGAAGGTCTATCTAGCACTGTCTCAGAAAACTCACTCAACTCTCAGAACCTTAGTTTCCTCATCCAGAACATGAGGAAGGTAGAGCGGATGACTTCCATGATCCTTTCTGCCATTTGGGCACTGCTAATATGGTACTTAAAACTTAGATATTCAGATGCTAAGAAAATATGACAAATATCTTCGCCATATTGTTGTCACAAAATATTCTCAAAGCAGTGTGAAAAGAAACATTATTTCGAAGGATGGCCTCTCTCTCTCACTCTCTCTCTCTCTAGTTGTCATTCTGAGCTAATGATCAGCTGCCTGCCAATTCCCAACACTGTTCACCAATGTTATCTTTAGATAGAATACTATTAACCAGAGTACTTAACAACTATCTTCAAAACAGAAAGATGAATATAATCTTCATTCTCAATAAAATATTAATATACAGGGAGCATACAATTTTACAAATACTTTTCTGGGATTCCTCAAACATTATTTGGAATTCTTCCATCTATTTTGGAAAAAAATTTTAGAGAACTATAGAAGGTAGCACAAAATTATCAAAGAACACCCCTGGACAATACTCCACCACCACCCTCAAAATAAGATTACTAATTACTGTCTGTTGATACAGACATTTTACCTATGCCAGCAGGGGAGAAAGAAAGTTACAACATGCTTTGTGGGTAATTTTAAAAAGTTAATCTGAAAAAACAACCCTTGCTTGCATTTAATTTGTAAGTTTTTTGCAAAGAAATGTCAAATCACCTATTTTAAACCAAAAACAAGCAACTAAAAAGCTGTAACACCCCAACTTAAATGTATCTAACCTTTGTTAACTTTATTGCTGCCTTTGAAAAACATAATTCCTAAACCTTATCATTTTAGATTATTTTGCAAAGATTGGACATTCAAAGAATTTTTAAAAAGATTTCTTACATAGAGAAACGAAAATAACTGTCAGTGTTCATTAACAACAGTTAGTACTGGAATCACTAAAGTACTAGAACAATTTATCCAAATATGCATTTTTCCATTACAATTTAAAGGAAAAAGCCTTGAGTGTTTTCTTCAGTGTCTCCAAAGACTATGGTATAAACACAATCTAAACAAACCTATAATTAGCATTTCTAATGGCAAATAATGCCCAGAGTAAATCTATATGAATTAATTAGCAGAAATTATATATTTAATGCTTATCAAATGCCCAGTATGTACAATGCAATGTGATGTGGAAATTTAAAAAGATGAATAGAGCTTTCTAGTTCTATGAAAATCCCATTAACAGCATTAGTTTGGTGTGGCTGAGGATTTAGCTCAGTGGTTCTGGCACCTGCCTCGCAAGCACAAGGTTCGGAGTTCCATCTCCAGTACCAAAAAAAAAAAAAAAAGAGAGAGAGCATTAGTTTGGGGATTTAAAAATGAAAAAAAATAACCTCTCAATGGCCATGTTCCTCTGAGTTGCCTCATGACATCTGAACAGTCAATAACAGACAGCTAAAGGTTGAAGACTCAGTATCTCAAGAGAGCCAGAGAATGACAGGAGTTAGCAGCAGACAATAAAATAAGTTGCTTTCTTCTAAAAAAAGACCCAGAAAAACATTTAGCAGTACATACCCAAATGTCCCCTCAGGGAAAATCAAGAGAAATATTAAGTGCATGGAAAGTGTAACTGCTGAAGTTTGGGGGAGGGGCAGAAAGATGAAGGGAAAGAACTTTTATTTGTTTAAGGTAGAATTTCAGTAATAAAATTAAAATATCTTTAAACCTCCTTTTGGATACTGACACATGTAGTTCTAATTTGTTTTGAGAAAATTGAGTTTTATATTAGTATTTCTTTTATCACCAATAGAGATTACTGTTTTTGGTCATATTTTACTTCCTACCAGATAGTATTTATATTCAACACAGCAAAGCCTGGATTGAGCATCCAGAGCACCCAATGAACATACGCTGTACCAAATTTTCTCTCAATATGAAAAATGTAGAAACTATCATTGTTATTTAAACACCAACAATGTTCCAAATCCTAAATGAGTTAGACAAAGTTGAACTTGAAGACACTTTTCTATCCATTTACCTAAAAAACTAAGATCCAATTAAATTCTCCTTGGTCATTTGAGCTATTGCATCTTCTAGGACAACAATGACTCCTTAATACTTTGGCAAGATTTGCTGAGCTTTTACTGTGAACTTAAAAACCCCAGAATACTTAACAACTACAGAGTTAATTCTTAATATTATCTGCATATTACATGTAAGGAAACTGCCTTGGGCAAGTTAATCTCTTTGTGCCTTAGTTTTCTCATTTTTAAAATGAAGCTAATAATAGTACTAACCAACAATATTATTTTGAGAATTAAATGAATTAATATTTGCAAGGCATTTAAAACACTGCCTGACTCATAAACTGTACATGCACCAGATATTATTATTATGTCTACATTTTTACAGTTTATAAAATAGTTCATATTAGCCCTCTCACATATTCTTAAGGGGAATAAAAAAAGATTTTTAACAATTTCTGAGGGCCAGTCTACTAGGGGATAATTAACATAGGCCTTTAAATATTCACATCCCTAGATCTAGTGATTCTAGAGAACAATCAGTCATACACAAGTGGTGGTACACCCTTGTATTTCTGGAAATGAGGGAGACTGAGGCAGGAGGATTCTAGGTTTAAATACTGCCTGGATAACTGTGAGACCCTGTCTCAAAATAAAAAATAATATTGGCTTGGGATGTAGCTAACTGATAGAGCCCCTTCCAACCTGTTCTATTCCCATCACTGAAAAAAAATAGTAATAATCTGGCCTACCTACATTGCCTACAGCAAAAGAGACAGAAAAACTATGGCTGCTAGAACAAAAATGAACCCTCTTTAGAAGAATGTAACAGAATCCAGGGTCTCTACAATGATTAATTCCCAATGTCTTACTTGTGATAAAACATTACTAAACCTGTGAATATTTATGGCCCTATTCCTCAAACTAGAAATATTCATTAACAGAAAAATGGAAAGAAACTGAAGATCACTCTTACAATGGACTACTTGCTGAGCCACCAAAAGGAATGAATCACTGATACATAGCATGGATGTATCTCAAAGATGGGATAAGTGAAAATAGATAAACACATGTATAACTCCATGTATGTAATGTTCAGGAAAAGGCACACATGTTGCTGCAGTGGAAAGGGTCCACATCCTAAAGAGGTGTACTTCTCAAGAACTGTGGAAGACCTTAATTTTACCCAACTTGCAAGATAACAAGTTAGTCTGCCACTGAGTCATGGATGCTGGTCATGATAATCAACTGTGGGATCAAGTTGAGTAAGAAATGCCTGGCTGATTGGTTTAGCACAATTCTGAATGTCTAGATGACTGGGTTACTGGGGATAGAAGTGGGTGTGGATGGCACCAACCAGTAGACTTGTAACCTATTTGGAACAGAAAGGGAAAGAAGCAGGAAGTTTCATTTCTGCTTCTTTGGAGGAGCTTCGTCTTTGCTATTACCTTTGGACATCTGTCTCCAGGCTTCCAGTTCAGACTCTTCAGTCTTCCAATACAGACCCTTCAGCTTCATGATATGGGCTCACATGAGACCCTTCCTTCAGTGAACGCCTGGCCTTCAACTTTTGACTAGATCCTTCAGCTCTCCAGTGCACAGATAGTTCTTATTCTTCTACACTTGAGTCTCAGAAGACCATTGTAAGCCTACCTTGTAAATCTGATCCTCTATTGAACCCTAACTGATACATGGGCAAAAGCTACAAAACCCCTGTGTCAGAGACAAAGGACTTTCTTATCTAGAGCAGAACAGGCACCATGAATTTTGTGCATTCATTCTTTTAGTGGTGACAGGGGCAACCCAAGTGAATGCTGTGCATGCAGCAAGTTTGTCAGAACTGAGAAACACCAAGATTAGGAAATCTGGAGGGGAGAGGGTTGTACCAGTGATTGATCCCATGGCCTTTGCTCTGAGCTATACATCCAGGATTTCACTAAGTTGCCATGGCTGGGCTGCAACTGTTGATCCTCCTGCCCCAGTCTCCCACAGTGCTGGGATTACAGACATGTGCCACAATTCCTGATATAGGAACCTAAATCTTTTATAAAGGGCAGTAAATCTGTTTGCCCTTTGCCCTGGAAGGAGAAATTATCTTTATCATAACTGAACAGTAAACAGACCTACCTTTTGCTCTAGAAGGAGACACTGACTTTCTAAACTGTTCATTATTAAAGATCCTTGAAAAGACAGTACCTTTGCTTGTGACATAATCAGACACAGATACCTATGAATAGTCTCCAAAGGTGGGTTGCATTTATGCATCAATTTGTCAGTTTATGGCATCTTATCGGGCGTGGTGGTATTTGCCTATAATGCCTGAGGCAGGAGAATCACACATTTGAGTCCAGCCTGGGCAACTTACTGAGACCTTGTCTCAAAATTTTTAAAGGGCTGAGGATATAGTTCATTGGTAGAGTGATTGTTTGTGTGTAATATGCAGATAGTCCTGAAATCAGTCTCAGTATTGAAAAAAACTACTGAATCTTATATAAAAAAATTAGGTGTGGGAAAATTAAGAATAATAGTAAAAGTGGTATTCTTCCAGTTTGGTAAATCTTTTAAAATTGACAGGTATAGGAGGAACCAGGCTGCCTTACTCAAATCAAATGGAAGCTTATCCCCACACCACATTATTTTTTCAAAGTAATTATATTAAGCCATGTAAAGATTAAGAAGCTATTTCCTTTTCTTCTTCTTCTTCTCAGTATTGTGTCTTTGGGACCCTGTGCACATATGCTCAATATTTAACATCTTAAATAAACTTATAAAAACGATGTTAAAGGGGCCAGGTATTTAGCTCAGAGGTTTAGCTGCCTGCTGCACAAGCGCAAGGACAGGAGTTCAATCCCCGGTACCAAAAAAAAAACGATGTTAAAAAAGAAGTAATGCTTTGACTATAAAGGCACTGTCATCCTCCTTATTCTGCCATCTACAATCCTCTTCTCTTGCTTTCACTTCCACTCAGTTGTCTCTTTCACACCTTTTCCTTCCACTTCACTCTCTCAAGAGGTCATAAAATGGAATAAAATCATATCTCGAGAACATGCTTTATTTAGAGGATAAAAATTTTAGTACTTTGTTCTCTAAAAAAAAAAAATGGTGGCCAGGGATTTAGCTTAGTGGTTTTGCCACCTGCCGCACAAGCTCAGGGACCCGAGTTCGATCCCCAGTACCAAAAAAATAAAAAATAAAAAATAAATGGCTACATTAAAGTGAATTAAGTGAGGTCATTGAGTCATGCTTCCTGAATATAAATCCCAGCTATGACTTACTTGTGTGTCGTGGCATTTCCCTGTGCCTCATAGTATAATTTCATAGACCTACTTCGATGGTTAAATGGGAAAATACAGTAGTTTCTAGGGCTTAGAACAGCAGTGGTATAGTAACAAATGTTACCTATCATATAAAAAGTGATGAGTTGAATATGGACTGATTTGTATATGGACATTGCATAAAGCAACAACGAAAACATAAAATTGAAATAAAAATGAGAATTTTTAAAATGACTCTAATAAGCAAGACCTGGGTTTGAAAAACAAATACATAGATGGAATCTTTTTCAAACTCACTCTAGCTTAAACAAATTTTCAACTACTATATGTGATTCAATATTCTGCTTGCTTTATCTTAGAGGAAAATTAAGTACCTCTTTGGTCATAGCAATGTTCCATGTATTAGAAGAATTGGAGGAAAATTTGCAAATGAATATGATAATTAAAATTCTGTATGGTGGTAGCCTTTACTATTGAATATATATCTCTGAAAAGCTGAAGTTTATTTTAGGATCAATATATATGAAGTGACTTCTGAGTACTGTAGTGATCTTATTCCATCCCAATTCAGCTAAGTTAGAACTGTGTTTCTCAGGATTCACTTCTCTGTAGGGTTCCCAGGTAGGACTGGTCACAAGATGAATTAGCCTGAGATTTGGGGAGTAGAGGAGGGATGAGGTAGAAACCTTTCCATTTGGAAGATTAATTAGTTCAGGGCCCTGGCTCCAACTCATACTTCTCACCAATGTGTTGGCTGCCCTATGTGTGGTGGGGCAGCAGCTCTTCCAACTCCTACAGATCTTTTTAAGCAGTGCTGAGTGTTGGGCCAGAATGTGTGTTTTTTGTGTGGGAAGGACTAAGCTTCTTCAGGTTGTCCATATCATCCAGGTTTGAAATGGTGAGGAGACAGCACAGGTACATCCCAGGATCCAAGATACAAGTTTTCCCTTGCTCTCTCTGTTTTGCTTGCATTTTCTCTCCTCCCAGTTATCTCCTTAGCTGTCCCATAACAATAAGAATTTTGTTTCTTGGTATTGGGTATTGAACTCAAGGCCTTCACATGGAGATACATTGCCGACTGGTTTTCTTTACTTTGAGACAAGCTTTCACTAAATCACTGAGTTTCCCAGCCTGGGGTTGACCATGTGATCTTCCTGCACCAGCCTCCTAGAATGCTAGAATTACAGGTGTGTGCCACTTCACCTGGACTATAACAGTTTTTAAGCCAATCGCTGAATGCAGAACCAATAACAAAGACTACTTTGACCAAACTCAAGTCAAGGTCCTCTAAGGCCTCTTAGCTTCTAGGTCCAGCATCTTGGCCTCTAACCTTGGCCTACTTCATCTACTTTTCTCAAGAATCCTCCAAACCAGTTCATCAAAAACTCCCATCCTTGGTATCTGATTACTTGGCCTCTCTTCAGGAAGAATCTTGTCAGGCTGATTTACTCAGAATCCCCCTGGATGTCTCCTCTTAGTTCTTTTCCACTGTCTGACCTTCCTCCCTGGTCCTTGGCTATAAATCCGTACAAGCCTTTTGTACCCATGGTTGAGCCTGATAATCTCTGCCCTACTTAAAAGTCCTCATTGAGGTAGTACTTTTCTCAGCAAAAATGTTCTTTACCCTCTTTAACAAATGTTAGAATAATTTTTTCTTTAATATCAACAACCTCCCATGGTCGTCTTCACCAGCTCCTCTTTGTGGTCTTAGTGATTTTGCTCTGATACTTTAGCCATCCCTTTATGGACACTTTTCTCCACAGCTTCTCCGCAAATTATGTATGATCTAATCTCTGTAAGAAATCCTGTCTTCATGATGCTCATAGTGGTCCTGTTTCCCTGGCCAAATCCTAACTACCATGTTTTCCTAAAAATAAGACATATCTGGAAAACCACTTCTAGCATGATTTTGGAAGAGACAACCCCTAAAAATGGACCTTCCTGAGGGTTGGGGATTTATCTCATTGGTTCTGCTACCTACCTCAAGCGCCAGGTCCTGAGTTCAATCCCCTGTACAAAAGAAAGAAAGAGAAAGAAAGAAAAGAAAGAAGGAAAGAAGGGAGGGAGGGAAAGAAAATTGCCCCTATTGCATTTTTTTGAGCAAAATTTTCTATAATGGTAGCATCTGAAAAAAGTAAGCATCCTTATTTTATAGCTCCAGTAAGAGGAGCTAGGAGGCTTTAATGACCACGAAATTTTATGCTGATGTCATATCTCCAAATATATATTTAAAAGTATTGAGGACAGTTGGATGACTATAAAAACATTTCTTGCTTTGGTCATAGGCAATGCTAATAGGTATCTTGATAAGGATCTGCAAAAGTAAAGTATTGTTTTATTTAAAATCACAATGCGGGATCAGTTAACTTGGAAATTATTTGTGTGTTACAGAAGGAACAGAGAGAACTCTTCAGAAAGCAGAACATTACTTAGAACTGTGTTCTTCAATTTTTTTTATACTAGCAAGTGAAGTAGTTTCCAGATGTAAATCTATAGGCAGTAGAGCTTGTGGAAAAGAGCATACCATTTATTTTTCAAGAAAAGTAATTTTTTTCCATTAAGTTTTTTGGTACATTTTAGGTATACAGTACAGTTACATTCATCATTGGGATCTTGTAGCATTACATGATGTATCTTGGTGCTTATATTTTCCCCATTCCTCTGCCGTCCCTCTACCCCGCACTGTTCCCTATTTACAAAGACTTTGTTTCCATTTTTTTCCTTTTCTCATATTTTTTCTTTTCCCTTCTTTGCTTTCCCCTACCACTCCCACTTCCCCTAGTCCTTTAGACCTTTTCTTCCTATTTCACAATATCAATTATACATTTTGGTCCTTATTTATACTTTTAGCTTTTCACACCAGCGAAACTATTCAGTATTTACACATGTGTGTCCTATTTATTTCACTTAAGAGTATGGCCTCAATGTGCATCCATATAGCTATAAATGTCTCTAGTTTCTTATCCTTTATGGCTGAGTACTACTCCATTTTATTTTAAAAACCACATCTTTATCCAGTCTCCAGTTGATGGACAATTGGGCTGTTTCCAAGTTTTAGCTATTACAAACTGTGCTGCTATAAACTTGGGTGAGCATATATCACTGTGGTATGATTCTTTTAATTCGTTTGGGAAGACATCCAGTAGAGGGATAGCTGGTCAAATGGGACATCCAATCCTAGTTGATTAAGGTATCACCCTATTGATTTCTATGGTGGTTGCACCAGTCTGCACTCCCACCAACAATGAAGAAGGGTGCCTTTCTCCCCACAACCTCACCAGCATTTTCAACATTTGTTATTGGTTGATTTCTTGATAGCAGCCATTCTTACTGGGGTGAGGTGAAATCTCAGTATTGTTTTCATCTGCGTCTCTCGAATGACCAGTGATTTTGAATATTTTATCATATGTTTATTTGCTGCTTTTACTTTGCCTGAGAAATGTCTGTTCATTTCAGATACCCATTTTTGAATTGGGTCTTTATATTTGGGGGGTCTGATTTTATTAACTTCTTTATATATTCTAGATAGTGCATCTTTGTCTGAGGAACAACTGGTAAAAATTTTTTCCCATGTTGTAGGTTGTCTCTTACCTCTGTTGGTGGTTTCTCTTGCAGTGCAGAAGCTTTTTAATAAGATGAGATCCTAGTTGATTCTTTGTGCTAGTTCCTGTGCTACTGGGGATTTGTTCATAAAGTTTTTTCCTATCCCAATGTCTTCAAGAGTTCTACCTAACTTATCTTCCAGCAAGTTTAGTGTTTCTGTTTTAATATTTAGATCTTTACTCCACTTTGGTTTTAGTTTAGTGCATGGTGAAAGATAGAGGTCTACTTTTAATCTTTGGCAAGTTGAAATCCAGTTTTTCCAACACCATTTATTAAAGAGGCTATCTTTTCTCCAGTGAGGATGGTTGCTTCCTTTGTCAAAGATGAGGTAGCTGAGTATCTGGAGTTGTTTCTGTATCTTCTAGTCTATTCCACTGATCCTCGGATCTGTTTCTTTGCCCGTACCATGCTGATTATATCACAGTGGCTTTGTAATATTCTTTCAAGTTGCCGATTGTGATACCCCACTGTCGTGTCTCTGTTGCCTAGAATTGCTTTTGCTATTCTAGGTCTCTTCTGGTTCCAAATGAATTTTTGGATAATTTTCTCTAGTTCTGTGAAATATACTGTTGGGATATCAATGGGGATTGCCTTGAATCTGTACAGGAGTTATGGAAGTATGGCCATTTTCACTGTATTGATTCTTCCACCCAGGAACAAGGGATTTCTTTCCATTTTCTTATATCCTCTTTGATTTCTTTTTTCAGAGTGCTGTAGTTCTCAATGTAGAGGACTTTTGCTTCCTTCCTTCATTAGATTGATTCCTAGATATTTTAATTTTGGGATGCTATTGTGAACGGGATTGTTTCCCTAATTTCTCTCTCAGTGAGTTTGTTATTGTGTATAAGAAGGCTATTGATTTTTGAGTGTTTACCTTGTATCCAGCTACTCCACTGGATATATCAATTAAGTCTAGAAGTCTTTTGGTGGAGTTTTTTGGGTCTTCAATGTAGAGGATCATATCTTCAACAAATAATGACAGTTTAAATTCTTGCTTTCTTATCTTTATTCCTTTTATTTCTTTCTCTTGTCTAATTGTTCTGGCTAATGCTTCCAAAACTATATTGAACAGGAGTGGTGATAGTAGACATCCTAGTCTTGTTCCTGATTTTAGCATGAAAGTTTTCAGTTTTTGACCATTTAGTACAATGATTACCCTTTATCAAGTTGAGATAAAGACCATCTATTCCAATTTTCTGCAGGGTGTTTTTTTTTTTTTATCATGAATGGGTGTTGAACTTTGTCAAATGCTTTTTCTGCATCTATTGAGATGATCATATGGTTTTTGTCCTTGACTCTGTTAATATAGTGTATTACATTTATTGATTTACCTATGTTGAACCATCCTTGCATCCCTGGGATAAATCCAACTTGGTCAGGTTGTATGATCTTCTTGATGACCCTCTATATTCTGTTTGTCAGTATCTTATTGAGAATTTTTGCATCTATATTCATTAGGGAGATTGGCCTGTAGTTCTCTTTTTTGGTTGGGTCTTTCTCTGGTTTGGGAATCAAAGTTAACACTTGCTTCCAGGAATGAATTTGGGAGTATTGATTCCCTCTCAATTTCATTGAAAAGTTTAAAGAGTAGTGGCAGTAGTTCTTCTCTAAATGTTTTGTAGAATTCAGTGGTGAAGCATCAGGACCTGGGCCTTTCTTTGTTGGTAAATTTTAAATTATGTTTTCAATTTGACTAATTTTAATTGGGGTGCTTAGGATTTTTATATCTTCTTCGTTCAACTTTGGTAATTCATATGTGTCTAGAAATCTGTCCATTTCTTCTGTGTTTTCCATTTTATTAGAGTACAGGTTCTTGAAGTAGGTATTGATGATCCTCTGGATTTCTGCAGGATCTGTTGTGATTTCACCTTTTTCATTCCTAATTGCATGGATTTGAGCCTTTTCTTTCCTTTCTTTTGATAAGGTTGGCTAAGCATTTATCAATTTTATTTATTCTATTAAAAAACCAAATCTTTGATTTGTTGATGGTTTGTTTTGTTCTCTTAGTCTCCATTGCATTGATTTCTGCTCTGAGCTTTATAATTTCCTCCTCTCCCTTGTATGAGCTTTGGGTTTCTTGCTCTTCTTTTTCTAGGAGCTTAAGATTTAGCATTAGGTTGTTTATTTGAGCTCACTCTCTTTTCCTATTGTGGGCATTCACTCCTATGAATTTCCCTCATAGAACTGCTTTCATTGTGTCCCATAGATTTCTGTATGTTGTACTGCCATCATCATTTAATTGCAAAAACTGTCTCATTTCTTCTTTAATTTCCTCACTGACCTATTGGTTGTTCAGGACAGTGTTATTGAATTTCCATGCATTCGTGAAGTTCTTGAGGTTTCTTATGCTATTGACCTCCAGTTTAATTGCACTATGGTCTGATAATATACATGGGATAACTTCAGTTCATTTGCATTTATTTAAACATGTTCTATGGACTAGTATGTGGTCTACTTTGCAGAATGACCCATGTGCAGGTGAAAAGAATGTATATTCTGATTTTGTGAGGTGGAACACTCTGTAGACCTCTATTAAGTCCATTTGTTCAAAAGCTTGGTTCTACTATTTTGTTGTTGATTTTTTGTCTAGATGATCTGTCTATTTGTGATAGTGGGGTTTTGAGGTCCTCTACTACAATTGTGTTAGTGCTTATTTGGTTTTTCATGTCCCTTAATATTTGTTTTGCATAGTTGGGGGCATTAGTATTTGGTGCATAAATATTTATTATTGTCATCTGTTCCTCTTTGATTGTTCCCTTCACAAAGATGTAGTGACCTTCTTTGTCTCTCTTAATTAGTTTTGACTTGAAATTTACTTTGTTTGCAAATAAGATAGCTACCCCTGCTTTTTTCTGGGTTCCTGTCATGTGGAAAACTGGTTTCTATCCTTTTCTTTTCAGTGTATTAGTTTCTTTTTGAACTAGGTGCTTTTCTAGTATGCAGCATATTGTTGGATTTTGCTTCTTAATCCATTCTCCCAATCTGTTTCTTTTGATTGGTGAGTTGAGCCCATTAACATTGATGGTTATACCCAATATGTATTGACTTATCATTGTCATGTTATTTTCCTGTTGTTGGCTCTTTTTTATTTTTTCCCCCCTCCTTTAAATTTCTTGCCTTGCCTGATGGATTTGCTCTGTTGGGCCTCATGGAGTTGTGACCTTCATTGTCTTTTTCTAGGATATTTTTTAGAATTGTTTGGAGTGCTGGTTTGGTATTCATGAAGTTTCTCAGGTGTTCTTTGTCATTGAAGTATCTTATTTCCCCATCAATTTTGAAGGATAGTTTTGCAGAATACACCAGTCTAGGTGGGAAGTTGTTTTCTTTTAGGGCTTGAAATACCTCACTCCAGGCTCTGCTTGACTTGAGGGTTTGTGTTGAAAAGTTTGCTATGATTCTGATGGGCTTTCCTTTGCATGTGATTTGTTTCTTTTCTCTAACTGCTTGTAGTATTTTGTTCTTCTGTTGGGTTTCTGGGATCTTGATTATTATGTCTAGGTGTAGATTTTTTTTGATCATGGCTAGTTGGAGTCCTATATGCCTCACTTACATATATGTCAAATACTTTTTCTCTGTTTGGGAAGTTTTCTGTCATTAATTCTGTGAACAATTTTTTTATGTTATTTGTACTTTCTCCTCCTTTTTCGTGGACTCCTGTCAGTCTTATATTATTCTTCTATGTGTCATCTAGGAGCTGTTGGATTGATTTCTTATGGTCCCTTACTAGTTTTAAGAGATCTCTCTTTTCATGGTCACTGACCACCATCCTGTCTTCTATATTTGATATTTTGTCTTCAGATTGGCTCAGTCTGCTGTACTTTCCATAGAGTTTTTTTTCTCCTGGATATCTGTTTGAGTCTGTTTCATGGATTCCATTTCTTTCCTATGTTAGGTGTTCATGATTTCCATTTCTTTCCTATGCTGGGCATTCATGGCTTCCATCATGATCCAAAATGCATCTATTTTTTTTTATCTGTTTCTGTTCTAGAGTCTCTAATCATGTCTTACCCTCTGCTCAGCATCTCTTTAGTTATCTGGGAAATTATATCTGTTTTGAATTTTTCTAGAGCCTCATTCATCTGTTTTGTTACTTCCTGTGCTATCCATTCAGGGTGTCTAGGTGGTTGATTATCAAACTTTTCCACCTGTTTCCCCCCAGAGTTTGCCTTTGGTGAGCTGGACGTCTGGGATTAAGCCTTGCTTAAATGTTTTCTCATTTCTGTTTTTGTTTTTGGTACTGTCCTTGGTTTAGTTTCTCAGTTGACACTTCAATATTGGTTAGTGTAGGTATCTTTGTTGCTTGTATTTAGAACCCTTATGGGAAGATTACTACTCAGAAATACCTTCCAGATATAGCTGGTCTTAAAGTTTTCAGTCTCCAATGACTCTGGGGCAATCTCATTTTCATTATACCAGAAAGATAACTGATTAGATCAATCACAACAACTTAGTCCAAGTGATACAATCAGCAATAACAATAATATAAAGTACATCTTAGAAAAGAACAATTTGTGGTAGTTATTAATCTATCACTTTTAACAGTGTGAATTAAATAAAAATGGAGGACCACCCCAAAATATGTTTATAGTAAATAGACCCTTCACTATAGCAACTTTACCCTTCGGGATGGGGACTTAGAAGGAGTTGGGGAGGGAGGGATAGATAGGTAGAAGGAAAAGTAAAGGTTAGAGTGAGGTCAGAGGACAAAGGAAGATCACGCAAACTCAACAGAACTATTGAAGACAAGAATAAAAGACAGAATGAAAGAACAAAGACAAGAACTGAACAACCTATCAGCAATAGGGAAGGTAGAAACTTTATTCACTTTCCTTTGAAACTAATGAAAATTGAGAGAAGGAAAAAATGAGAAGAAAAGAAAAAGAAAGAAGTAATCCATATTAGGGCAGGAAGAGTAACAAAAAGGGAGATGAAGAACAATGTGGGAGAGCAAGAGTGAGAGGAAGAGAGAAAGAAAAGTTAAAAAGAAAAAGATGAAAGAGAAAAAAATTTGAAAAGAGTAGAGAAAAAAATGAAAAATAAAAATTAAAAATAGAAAAAAATAATTTTGAAAATAAAATAAAAGTGAAGGGCCTCCTGCAGGGTATGTCTCTGCTGTCACAATAGAAAATGTGGGTCACAGTGTGCAGTTATAAGTCAGTTAGTCTCAGCAAGCCAGTAGCAGACCCTTGAGATTCAGGCTGATTTCTGGCTGCAAGGCCCAAGTTGAGCTCCCTGACCTCCTGCAGGGTTGGACTCTGCCAGGTTCTGCTGCAGGTTCCAGTTGCCCTTCCCCTGAAGATAGTCCAGGTTCCGCTGGGAGGTGGTGATCCCTCCAACTTACCAACTATGGTGGTCTGGTGTGCCTTTATTGCAGCAATTCTCTTCACTTTTCCAGTGGGCTTCAATTTTTATCACAGAACCTGAGAGAGGCCCTCTTTCTGTTGTTCACTTCTGCTGTATCTTCTGGAGCTCAGGACAATGGCCTTTATGAGCCCCTGTGCCTTTGGGGTATGGATCCAGGTACAGGCACAACCAGGAGGCTGGGGATGGGTGGGGGCGGCCCTGGGGGGGGCAGTGAGAGTGCTGGGGTGGGGCTGTTGGCTCCAAGTGGCTCCACTCCTCACTTGTCCACCCCTGGCTGGGAGGCAGGCAATGGGGTGGTGGGGTGGTGTAGCTCAGATGGATCCAGGCGGTTCCGCTCCTGACTGGTCAGCCCTGGCTGGGAGGCCAGGCAAGAAAAGTAATTTTTTTAATTGATCCTTTTTCTCCTGAAAATGCTGTAAGTAATTCTGAGAGCATTTTTTCTTTTTTCTTTTTTTTTTTTTTTGCTTATTCTCCTTCTTCCTCATCTTCTTATAAAATATTATCATGGGTAGGAATTTAGAATTGAGCACTTAACTCTGTATTTTTCACTTGGTAATCATTATCATCCACTGGAGAGTTTGAGATCACAATTTCATGCTGTTCTTTAGCTTGAATTCCTCACTCCCCTGAAATGGGGCCTCTTTTAAACACAGAACACTATGAGATTCGTTGTGGTGAGAGTGGGACATCACCATAGGGGTGGGAGGTGCATGGGGGCACAAGAGCTGATGACAGGCACTAAGAAAGGCAGAGAGGGTTACAGAAAAGGGTGATATTCCTCATCTATAAATCGTGAGAAGTTGGCCCAGATCTCTTATTTATTAGCATATTTTATTTGCAGGACCATTTGTTTAAATGCAGTCTTCCTACAGGACTGAGAACACTCAGTATTTATCACAGAACCACAAGGTTCCTACTCTTCCACATCCTTCTTCCCTACCTCTAAAATGCAAAATTACCTTTGAGCAAAGGGTACTGAGACTAGAAAATGTTGTCCCACTGATGGTTCCCATACTCTCATTTTGAAATTGTTAAAACCGGGGCCCAGAAATATCTCAAAGTCAAAGACCTAGTTAGTGTTAGTCTGTTTTCCACACTTATTAGCAGCTTACCTGCTCCCAGGTCAGGCTTGTTCATCTCTGCATTCTGGCTTTTGACTCTATCTTCTATGCTCTCACTATCCTTGCTGTCCTACACTTTCTCTAATTCTGATATTTGAGTAAAGTCAAGCCATTGTAAAATCTAGTTTTATATTAACTATAGGCCACTGATGAAATTTTTGTGAGATTTAACTTGGAGGGTGAAATAATTAGGCAATACATTCTTTAGTAACCAGAGCTAGAAAATTCTTTTTTATCTTTAGACCTGAGGACTCAGTCAAGAAGATTATTGCTAGAGGTTAAATTCTGATTTACAAAAGAAAGTTATTTATCTTATACATGTAAATAAAATGAACATTGTTTTTCTTCTTGGGTTGTTAATTTTACATGTAGATTTTAATACTTTTGGATTTTAATACTTTTGAAGGTTATATTTGTTCTGAAATAGAAGGATATCTATGATACAATGTTGAGTAATGACAGCAATATCTGCTGAATGTTATAGATGGTTTACTATTATATAAACTGCTTTTTTCTACACACACAGCAACATCTACATATATACACATGAGGCTATCTAAATAGCTCTTTGTCTATTAATACATACCACACTGATGAGTATGTATTCTTAGGGAGTGGAGATGGAAGACTTATTTCTTCTTTATGTAATTGTTATGTTAAAATTTTATAAGGATCTATTACTCTTCTCATAAATGAAAAGTAGAAGGATAGTTCATAAATACTAAAATTTTGTCAGGTACAAAATCAAAATCTGGGAAACTTTTTTCTATGTAAATGGCTTTTTTAAGGGAGAACATTTTCATGCATAGCAAGTCACTGGAAAATGTATTTTGCATATGTTTTGGGAATGTGATGTTATTAGTTGTACTCTCAAAAGGCATGGTGAACTAGTGTAGTAGGAGGAAGAACTGCAGACCCTTTCTTGTAGGGGTCCTCGTGTCAATCCATATGACTTCCTGGAATATGTGCTTTCTTGGACAGCCTGGAAACCAGCATAAACAGTTCTTTTCAAAGGCAAGTATGCCACATTTCTAATTAATTTTTTTGACCTTCAAATTGCTTCAATTTCCTGCCCAGTTGTGCTCCTCCAAATATTTAGTTCTCTAGAATGAGTTTTCACTTACAACCCATTAGCAGAAATTGTGGTTTTAAAAATAATTATTCATATCAGCATTTACCTTCCTTAAAACATGGTATGTGTTCCAAGTATATTTCTGTTAGTCAGATAGATTGGTGGTTAAAATAATAATAGCAACAGTAATAGAGTGACTGACATTTATTGAAAGCTTACTATTTCCAGATACTATTCCAACTGTGTAATGTGAGCTCATTGAATACAGCAATCCTGTCAGAGAAATGATTCCCATTTTACATATGCACAAACTTAGTCATAGAGAAGGTAAGAAACAAGGTTATTAGTTGTGGAAATATGACAAATGGGGAAGTTGAGACCAACCTAAAATCATTAAGGACAGTGACAGAGATGACATTGTGCCTCAGGGTCTCTCAGTGACTCCACTGTTACATGTGATAGAAAGCACCACTCCTGCTTTGCTAGGGAGTCAGCTGAATGAGAAGAGCCAACCCGCAAGGCATTGAATAGTCTCGGGTACATAGTGAAGCATGATTTTTATTATCATGGAAATGCAGATGAGTTTCAATTTTGTATGAAATTCTCATTCTTCCCTATAGAAATGATCACTCTTTAGTATAAAAAGATGTGGAATTGATCACTTTTTAATATTTTTCAAATTTTTTGATACTGAGATTGAACCCAGGGGCTTCAAGCTGACCTGTATCCCTACCTCATTTTCTATTTTTTATTTTGAATTTGTCCTAGTCACTTTTCTCATGGCTGAGACAAAATACCTGACAGACTCTCAAAGTTAAAGGAGGAAAGGTTTATTTCAGCTCACAGTTTGTAGAGGTTTCAGTCCATAATTGGCTGGCTCCAAGGCCAGGTGGCATGGCAGAGGGGCACTGCAGATGAAAAATAGTCCATGTCAAAGCAAGGCAGACAAAAGGCAGCCAGCAGTGAAGTAGCAGAGCAGCAAGCAACAAATGACAAACGATGACACTAACCCTCTTTCTGTCCCTTATATTCTATCTAGGCTATCTGCCCTTAGGGCAGGTGGCTCTCACACCCAGAACTATTAGTCAGTGGACTAATTAGTCCACTGACGAATTTTGTAATCGCACACCCTTGATCCTAGCATCACACGAGTAATCCCAGCATCACACACTCTAGATCCTGCCATCTCTGAAAAGCCCCTCCTGTGACCACATGAGGCTTTGAGGGGACATAAATACAAGCTATATCAGATAGGGTTGTGCTAAATCAATATGTTGCCCAGGCTACTCTCAAACTTGTGATCCTTCTGCCTCATTTTCCCAGAGTACTCTGATTAAAGTCATCCACCACCAAGCCCAGGTACTTTTTAATAATTTAAAAACAATCAGCACTGCATATTTTGAAGGAAAATCGTCAGATTTGATTCCAACTTAAGACAGAAAAGACTGGAAGTCACTACCACAAACAAAGAAACATGTTTATAAATCCCAACAATGTCAGTGTCAGAACATCTTTGGAGGGTGAAGCTCATTTAATAGGAGGAAACTTGGTAAAGCCCTAGCTGAACAGATGTATGCAAAAAATGCAGGAAAAATCAGACATGTTTATGAATGGCATATTCTCCTAAGCTCTAAAGAATATTTGGTTGAGAGATGGAGACCAAGAAAATTCTTTATCATGTTATTGTTCTATAGCATGAATTTCATAATTTTCCCAATTGATGTGATTCTTTTTATATTTCTCTATATACTATCCTTACCTGATAAGACATAGATTGTTGATGGATCTGTTTCTTGGCAGTAAAATACCTGGTGAAGAAATTTTTCTGTACATAGTAAAGTCTCATTAAAAAGCAGGTTATAAAGTATAAAAAGTATACAAGTGAAAAAGTCTTTAAGAGCTAAATTTCAGAAGTAATCAGCATCGGATTCTTTCTTTGATTCAAAGATTCCATGCAAACCTACATTATTTAGCTGTTTCTGTAATGCATAGAGGTGATGTAATTAGAGTTTCCAGAATTATAACTAATTATGTTATCTACTGTTTTACATTATATCCCTTATTGGTAAGATTAATTTGGCAAGAGATTGGTGCTTTCTCAAAGTGTCTTTAATTTTGATGTACTCTCTTTTGGAGAGGCACTGTGTGTGTGTGTGTGTGTGTGTGTGTGTGTGTGTGTGCGCGTGCACGCGCACAGGCGTGTGCATGGCAGAACTGAGGATTGACCTCAGGGCTTCATGCTAATCAGGTGCTCAATCACCAGGCTACACTCTCAAATTTAAAAAATTTCTTCTGAGACAGGGTCTTGCCAAGTTGCTGGGCTGGCCTTGAACTTGCAGTTCTATTGCTTCAGCTTTCTAGGTACCTGGGACTATAGGTGTGCACTACTACATGTGGCTAGAAAAGGTAAGGTCTAACATTAAAACATTATAAATGTTATATTAAATCATCGTAAATGTTTTATTAATAACTTGTATAGTCTTTTCTAAAATGCTTATTTGAAACTAGAGCTCTGTGGCCTTGTTCTAATTTCTCATTTATCATGATCACTTAAAAAGTAAAGTAGAATTTAACATGTTTGTTTTTTATATTAATTGCTATGAATGTTACTCTTGGGAGTAATATTTCATCTTTGAATCAACCAAAAATAACAAACATATGAGGCAAATTGAGAGTTTATTTTAAATGATAAGGCATTTATATTCTGTTCTTATGAATCTGACCTGTAAGACATGTATAGTAGGCCTTAGAATGATTAGTTTTGATTTAGTGAAAGAGGGCATGACAAGAAAGTTATTAGTGCTTAACATTTATTTTCAAACTTCTTATATATTACTTCCCTAAATTAAAACCTGAATTTTCCCCTCCAGTTTTCCTTTTTTATGTTGTTATGTCTACACTGTCAATATTAATACTAGATATGGGTTACTTGAACATAAGCAAGGTCATATGGCGTTTAAGAATACTTCTCTTTTCTTTTATAGATCTCTTTGACTGTCACATTCAGGCAATGATATCTTGTATGGTTAATTGTACTTTAATGTAATGTCCTAGCTCCCTAGCTAGACTGTATGTTGTCTTTGAAGGAAGGGATGATCTTACACTATTTTATGCCCACAATTTTAGGTCCACAACTCAATACTATAGTGAGTTTATGGTATTTTTAGTAAAATTGTCTTTATAAAGACTGAGGGAATTTTTAAAAAATTTGTTCATATTTTACTACGTTTGAGACTCCAAATAAAAATATTTTAACAATTAAAAGCCAACATTGTACCTCATTAAAAAATCATTCTTTAGAAAGATACATTGCTGATTTTTTTTTTCCAGTGAGAAGCAAGAGGACACAGCACAGCTTTTTAATGTGGAGGCAGGTAGCACTTCACATAGCGTGTGACATTCCAAATAGGTCTTCATGGGAAAGAGAAATATGAGAGGCAAGGAAGGGAGGAAGGGCGTTTCAGGAGAATGCTCCAAAGAGAAGGAGGCTGCATGCTTGGACAGTGTATGTATGACAAGAAGCTAGAGTAGAGATAGAGGATAAAGACGCAATGATGAGGGGTCTTGTATTCATTTCCTATGGCTGCTATCACAAAGTATCAGAAACTGGGTGACACCGATCCCTAGAAATTCATTCTCTTACAATTCTGGAGGCCAGAATTCCAAAATGAAGGCATGAGGAAGCCCCCCCTCTCCCCCGGAGGCTCAGAAAAAATCCATAGTGTACCTCTCTCCTAGCTTACAGTGACTGCCATCAGTCCTTGACATTCCTTGGCTTATACAACATCATTCCAATCTCTAAATCTATCTTCACATCACCTTCTCCTCTGTGAATTTCTGTGTCTTATAAGGAAAAGTTATTAGAATTAAGGATCACCCTAAATCCAGCATGATCTCATCTTGAGATATTAATTACATAAACCGAGACCTTTTTTCCAAATGAAATCAATTTCACAAATTCAGAGTTTATATATCTTTTAAGGAGCTACTGAGCATCCCGCTATATATATGTTTTACCTGGGCTGAATTTGGTAAAGAAAAGTATTTATAAGCAAGTCTGTGCCATTATTACATTTATTATGTGAGTGGCAATACTGGTTAGCAAAAAATGAATAGATGATGAAGACTTGCCTTAACGCAAATGGATTTGGATTCAAAGAGAAATTTTTGAGATAGAATTGAGTGATTTAAGGTGGGGAGGAGTGATAGTGACCTTGGAAATGATGGATTTGAGGGATCTGACATTTAGGAGCAAATGTCTTGAAGCAGTTGGAACTATGAGTTTGGATTCAATCTGGAGCTTGCATGGTCCATTATTCGATGAGTGGCTCCAAGGAAACCATACCTGTGAGTTTCCCCACCCTTGTTCTTCCCTCAGCTGCACTAGGCTTTGTGATTGGTTTTGACCAATAGGATGTTACCATTAGAGAGTGTCATGCAAGCTTGACAGGGTTTCCACATTGGTCTTATCTTCTTCAACATTCCCTGTTGGAACTCAACTGCCATATTGTAAGGAAGGACAGGCCATCCTGTTGGAGGGAGAAGCCATGTAAAGAAGGACAGGAGGATGAGATAACCATGTGAAACTAAACCTCCTGGAGGAGAACTAAGTCACCTTGGTGCAGTCAGCACTAAGACCCTAGATATGTCCAAGTGGCTTTCCTGAGGCCTATAGCGTAGCTTCCTGCTGAATGCAGCTACATAAGTGATTCCAGCTAATACCAAGGAGAATGGAAGAACCACTGGTTAACCAACAGAACTGTGGGAAGTAGAAAGAAGTGTGTTTTAATCAAGTTTTGAGGTGGTTCATTTTGCATCAGCATCCCTTACATATCAGATGATGCCCCCTGGACACAGAGTGGGTCAGGACGTGTGTTTTTGGAGATGGACTGATTAGGGAAAACTTGGGAGGCAGAAGTTTATTGTGTTAAATGAGGTTAGTTCCCAGCTGTGCGATGTTGGAAAGGTGGGATGGCACCAAGAGCAGGAAATTACGTCTGCTTCAGATCCCAATTTCCACACGTGTAACAATGTACAAAGTGCAGTATTAGATGCTTGTTAGAATTCCATCCAGTACTGAATATAATTGGCCATCTTTGGAATAATAAAAGATACTCTGCATGTCATCCAGGGTTTTTTACATTAAAAATACTCAATAAATGAAAATTGGGAATATCAATGATAATTACATTAATATTTAGATAAAAACAAGTCAAAATAGGAAGATCCTTTTATCTTCTCCAGTGAGACGTTACTTGGACAATATTTACAGGTTGGAGGACAGGTAGGAAAGAGCCTGGAGAATTTTTGTTGGAGCTGACTGATTTTCCTTCAAATACTATACCTTTTGGGGTATGATAGTGACATAAGGGATTCTGTGTACTGCACAATATCTTCACAATATTGTATCTGTTTTCACAGTTTCATGCTTTTTTAGATATGCTAGTTTGTGCCAATGAAGGGATTTTATGGCCTGCAAATGTTGTTGGAGACTTTATTGTAACTATTTTGATGGAATTAGCAGAAGAGGTCGGAAATAGAAAATTCTTTGGTGTTACATTTCCGACAGGGAAATGGTTTCATTTATTCCTAGAGACTTCTTCAGGGTTCCATGTTGGGTCCTGTTTTCCATTTGCCTTCAGATCATACAAAGATTTTTGTCTTTCCTATTTTCTTCCCAAGAAGTTTGTCATCGATTACCTTCCAAGTCATCAATTACAAGTGCCACCTCAAAAAGCATAATGAGCGTCAGTTCTTCCTGGAACTGGTCAAGGATATCTCCAATGACCTTGACCTCACCAGCCTTAGCTACAAGATCCTCATCTTTGTCTGTCTCATGGTGGATGCTGACCGCTGTTCTCTCTTCCTAGTGGAAGGGGCAGCTGCTGGCAAGAAGAGCTTGGTCTCCAAGTTCTTTGATGTGCGTGCAGGAACCCCACTGCTGCCTTGCAGCAGCACAGAGAACTCAAATGAGGTGCAGGTCCCCTGGGGCAAAGGCATCATTGGCTATGTTGGGGAGCATGGAGAAACCGTCAGCATTCCTGATGCCTACCAGGTAGGACTTTGCCTTGTCCTGTCTTCCCCAGGCCCTCTGGCTTGGGAGTTGAGCCTTCCATTACCCTGTGGCATCCAGGAATAGCATTAATTTAGACTCTTCACAATATAATCTTACTATTTAAATTTCATCTTGAGTTAGACTTGTTAGCATGTTGTAACGTCATCTTTGATGTAATGGTCTTTTCCTGACACACAGTGGCTTTTGGGAAGTGCATATATTATACAGTAATAGCACGTGTTTCTCTACCAAAATAGTCTCTCATTAAGAATATTAGTTTATGGTTTTAGAGTGCAGTTGTGAACAGCTAGAAAAGCATGTCTGCTCTGGAATTCCAGTGTTAAATCTGAAGAAAATGGTTATTTTGTTATCTCTGCTGTTTGGGGGGACCATAATGCTTCTTCATTCTCCAATTTAAGGTTGGAAAGGGAAAAGAATACCTAAGTATTTCCCTACCCTTCTCTATCTTAATCTTTCATGGGGTCTGAGGTAGGAAAGAAGAGGTAAAGAGAGAGAAAGACAGACGACTAGGCCTCTGACGCATTTGTCCTGTTTCAGTATCCATTTAATTGTTTCTGCTGTTGAGTTTAGAGAGGTTGGACAAATGGAAGGGCTAGTTATCTTTAGGTTTGTATACATTATCTGTAGTCAGCTTTTAACAGGACTCAGCA
>NW_004624788.1:1578-21398 GCF_000247695.1 Heterocephalus glaber
TTAAAATAAAATAAAATATGTCTTCAAAGTCAAGGTATACTTTCAGATTCATTGTACCTTCTAAATTATAATAATTTTTTCTTTCTCATATATATACACACACATAGTCATATACTGTGTGTGTGTGTGTGTGTGTGTGTGTATATATATGAGTATATACATACAAAAGGTGCTCAAAGTGGTGTTCGTTAGCATCCAGACATTTATTAGTACAGCAAACTGCTGCTTCGGTAACTTCGATTATTAAGACTGCTGCACCTGCATTTTCAATTTCTTCTCTAAGGGCTAGTAATGTGAGTTTTCTGCAAAATATAACATCCTCCAGGGTCTCCCATATAGGCATAACACCATCTGTTGAAAAAAACATCATACTGTTTTTCTTTTCCTGAAGTGTGTATACAGTTTTGGGTGGGAAAACAATAATTATAGTATTTTACGTAAAAGAAACCATGCAATGTTTAAGTTTGTGTGTCTGAGTTACTTCACTTAACATTATGTCAAGGTGCATCCATTTTCCTAAAAATGACTCAAGTTTAACCTGTATGGGAGAGTAGTACTCTCCTGTGTATAAATAACACCAATCAACATGACTGGAGGAGTTTCAAAATGAAAAATTTGAATTTTCTGTATTTTACATGACCAAGTTCATGTAAAATGGGACCAATTTCATGTATGATGGGAAGACAACAGATAAAAAAGAAAATAGTGGCACAGAGTTTTACTTCCATTAAAAAAGTGTTTTCTATATTTGATAGAGATTATAAAGGATAGGCTTAAATTCTATTCTTTCCCTGATATATTTTGCCACTGACCCCTAGTGGTTCCATTATTCCTAGAACAAAAATTCTATAGTAAAAGAAAAACAAAAATTCTATAGTAAAAGAAAAAAAAAATCAAGAGGTGATTTTCATAGCAGCTGATACAACTGTCCTAGTTCCACATCTCCAAAACATTATCTCTGACTCAGGTTCCTCCTCTACCCTCAGACATGATACTAATAAGTCAACCAATATATATGGAACAACTTAGGACTTCTTATCTCCACTGATTTCAAGTTACTTGAAGGAGCAATATGTTAGCAACTAGAAGCGCTCTTAAATGTATATGCTTAAATTTACCACTTTATACTTTACACAAATACCATCTTATCATTTTAATTATATATTCCTCCAAAATGCTTCTATAAAAAATACCCCACAACTGATTCTTCATTTGCATGTGTCATTGTGGTTTAATTACTTTGGAGAGTAAGCCCCATTATAAGAGCAACCAGGAGTCAGAAATATATTGAAAACCTTTGCTACTTTTGATTAAACTCCATCTATGTCCTTGGCTGACCTTAATTAGTGGTCATACGAATCCCTAATTTAATCTTTCTCCCTCTATCCATAAGATTTTAATAAATTATACATCTTCCTTTTAATTTGGAAACTTCAGACATCCTCTCTCCAGAATCTGAATCTGATCCTTTTTTTCTGAACCCATATAATAGATGGGTTTTTGGTCAGTGATGTCATCTCAGCAACTGCTCTTACAAGCTTTTTATTACAGTTACCTAGTATCACATTCAAGCTCAGTAGAAGCTAGGATTAAATTGCCCAGAGGGTAAATACATGTTTGATGGCCCACGTTATCTTTTCTGCCAAGTGAGTGCTATCTGGCTATTTTCCCCAGGTATTCCACAGCCTGTCACGACCCCTCCTCCTGGCTCTCACTTCTTCATATGGGACAAGGTTTCCAAAGCATGGTGCCATGAACAGCAGTGTCAACTTCACCATCCACATTATCAGGTACCTTTCTATAAATAAATGTAAAGTCATGGCCCCATTCCAGAACCACTGAATCAGAAACCCAAGGGTGAGCCCAGCAACATAGTTAAACAATACCAAGGTGATTATGGCAAATACTGATGGCTAAAGCGCTGGTCTAAAGCAGTGATGGCACACCTTTTAGAGCTTTCAATGATATAAACAGCCCACTGTAGCACACGTCCTGTACATTCACCACAACTGATCTAAGGGTTCAGCTGAAAGTTTCTTCTACTTCCTATATATTTGGTCATTTAGCTTTTGTTAGATTTTGAGTCATTGGATTTTCTTCCTCAGGTTTGGTAATTCTAATTCTAAGGACTCACCCCTTATTAATATTTTTTATTTATCTATTTTATTAGTACATGTTTGCAGTATGTAATGATTACATTCATTGTGGTGAGTTCGTACATGTACATAATACATCTTAATTATTTCTTTGTCTCCTTCTCCTCCCCTTCTTTCCTGTTCCCCCCAATTTTAATTTATTATACTCTCATGAGTATTTGTAGGAGAAGTATTGGATGTACACATTAAAGATACCTTGGTTATCTTTATACCCTGATTCTGCATTGTGTACTTTTGTTACTACTCTATAGTGTTACATAGAAAATTTCTGCTGAGTAGGTGTGAGAAACAAAACTGTGGCAGAAAACTACAAAAATTGGCTCTACTCAGTAGAAAGTGGATGAAGTTTTTGAATTCCCACAACATACTACTCCTACTGGTGTTCCTTGATACTATTTTCCTCCTAATGAGCCTCTAGCATTAAGGACTATTTTCTGCATATTTCCCACCAGATCTCTCTTGATAAGCAAAGTGCTCTTGGGAATCTTTTTCTTATTTCATTATTAGAGAGTACATACATTTTCCCCTTTTCTTCATGATTCTAAATGGCTAGGTAAATTGAAACACTGTTTTAAGGCTTCAAGGCTAAAGTAAATCAAATAAAAGAAAACATAAAATTTAGAATCAGATAAAACAGGGCTTTAATCCTGGTAGTGATAATTACCAGCTTTGTGTTGCTATCTAAGTCTCTAAGCTTCTGCTTTCTCAATCACAAAGAAAGAAGTTGATGCAAAATTGTAGATTATTGTTAAGAAATAAAAATAAATGGGTAAATTATCAAAACAGTAGGAATCCTGCATATTTTAGCTTTTATTATGGAGTTATTAAATGTAAAGCTTTAATCTGTTACCCCTATTAGTTATCTTTTGTGTTTAAAAGAAGCATTGAACATATTAATTCAAAGATATCTGGCTTCAAGCACAGGGTGAGAATAACAGTCTTTCTCTGTCAATATATTTATACACATACTCATACAAATCTTTCACTATAGGGCCATAATTGGTTTCAAAATGTTTGCTTATGGGCCATTAATTTCCATTATTATTAGTGGGAAAATACCACTGTTCCTATTGATAGAAAAGTCATCATGCTGGCAATAACACTAACATGTGTTTGGAATTACATACTATTGATAACAATAAATTCTTTCTGTACACTTGAATAAAAAACTGTATAGGCTTGGCAGTCTTTCAGAGGCTGAATAAATTATAGTAAAATAATACTAAAATTTTATGAATATGTTAGAATATAATTTTTGCACAGAAAAAAGACGATATTCTAGAAAAAAGTTTGAATATTGATGCAAATACATGAGATTTGGAACAAACTATATAGCATTCATACAGCAGGAACTGATGACATCCTTACTCACGTGCATCTGAAGGCTGTGATCTGCCTCAGGTGAGAATATGCCAAATCAAATAAAATGAATTTAAATGAATAAAAATAAATGTACATTATCAAAGTGAAAATGGACATACATGTAAGTGTACTGCTCAAATTTTCAAAATGTCACAATACACAGTCATGTAAGAGCACTTAAGCATGAGAAGATTCTATCATCATTGCTAACTAGCATGGAACTGAAATGGGTAGACTTGAATCTTTGGTGGCCCAAAAAAATGAAAATAAAAGAAAATGCATCAAATTTTAATCACTTTGCACATCTCACAGTCTGACCTCAGATGTTTAAGGCTGGCTCATATTTAAGAGTCTTTATCAAATATTTTCCATCACCTTTTCAACACGTCCTGAAAGGCCATAACCTTTGCAGAATGTGATCACAGAAAGTGACCAACCCTACCCTAGGGAGTTACCCAGGAAGAAAATCAAGAGACAGTAAGGCTAATCCTTGAAAGGGATTGCATTTAGCTAATGGAAAAAGAAACAGAGGAAAGTGAACAGAATATTCAATAGAATGTTCAGGCCAAAGGAGAAGAAAAGAAATGACAGTTTCATGAGATCAAGTGATAGGCCCATCTATAACATTTGCATGGTTTATGGGGAAAACACACATGGCAGTCCAAATACCATTTAACCAAATATCAAAAAACACATAAAAGTTATAAATCAAACCAATCCTATAGATTTTTAGATTTTTTAACAATAATACCTACTACAAGTTGCAAGTTCTTTCAGGTTATCTAATCCTGCATACTACTAAAATGTTTAGACCTTACCCTATTTATTATCAGTATTCTACAATCTAGGGAGCACTTGGTGGAGGCATGTTGTTATTATGCATGTAGCATTGCATGGGGTGGTTAGAATGGCTGTGGACTGGCTGAAATGATGTTGCAAGTGTCACTTGTTAGGGTCCTAGGTTCTTGCTAATGGCTAGTTCCTTCATTTGTGTCAACTGGGTTTTTCAGAAAGAAGATACCCAAATGTAGTTAAGATTGCCAGCAGTTTAGGGGGGAAAAGAGGAAGGCTTATGCCTATGAAAGTTGGAATTGGACAGAGAATCCCTTCACACTACAGTGAAATTTGGCCACCAATGAAAGGAAAAGAGGTAGGAAACTGACAGGCAGAGAGAGCTTTTAATTGCTATAAAGACCTGATAAAGTCTTGATCAATCCAATGTTGAGATCCAGAGCAAAGATTATCATGTTTGCAGGACCTAGTATCTCCACTCTGCTCTGTCACTGGCTGGTGGGTAAAATAGTATAGTCTTGACTTCTCAACACTGAAGTAAATCCTGAAGGAGCTCCATGTAGAGTCTTTCCATTAACTACATTTCTTGCCATAGCTAACTTTTCTAAGAGGGTATTCCATACTTCTATACTTCAACGTGGCCTCTCCATGTGGTGGGAATGAGCTGTCTCACTGAACAGTTGTCTTGGGCATGGGGGTTTGAGTACAAAAGTGGAAACTGCCAGGCCTTCTTAAGCCTTTAGCCAGTAACAGGCATGGTGGCACTTCTACTATGTTGTGGAAGTTAAAACAGGAGGAAGAAAGAGCCAGCCTAGATTATACAAGATTGCAAATATCAAGATGAATAATATCGCTGGAAGTATCAACAAACCCACTCTCTCACTTTTAGAGACTGAAACAAAAGTATAAATCGGAGCCCTCATACTTTCCTATTATTTGTGTTATAGATTGTATTTCAGTTATACAGAGAACCAGTAAACTACTAAAATATGTTGCATTACTTGATTTTGAAAAACAATTTCCTAAGGACCAAAGGACTAGATTTCAAATTTGGAATTCTTGGAATTTTCAGTTCTTTACTTTAGAACATGCTGGTAGAGGAAAACCAACTGACTCCCAGTCTCCAGCTCCCAGACCAGGCCCTCTGTCTTTATTCCTAGTCCTATATTCCTCCAGAAGTACCAACAAAACCTATATGTGGTTACCCTAAATGACATATTCCAAGTCAATCCACTTTCTTCACTGTTACCTTTATCTGAGAGAAGCCTTTTTTTTTTGCCAGATCTTGAACACAGTCTACCATCAGGAGGGTATGATGAGGAAGGATATCCTAGAGAAATTCCAGGAGGAATACTCACAGAAAACTCTAGATGGGCTGATACAAGATAAAGATGGGAAGCTCCATGATCTACAAATTTCTTACTTCACAGAGGGAGAGGGCATGGCCAGAGGAGGGCTCAGCACAGGGCAAAGTCTAGAGCAGAAGTCCCTTTTGTCCAAGAAATATTGGCCAAAGAGAAGAATTGTCAAGAGGAGTGGAGCAGTGGGTAACCTGACTTCATATTGCTCTCTTCCTTCCATAGTCCTTTTTGGAATAGCATAATAACCAAAGCAAACCTATGTGAGGAGAATGTGTAACTGTAGGGAAATTTCTTATACAAAAGTGTATTATATATATATATATATATATATATATATATATATATGACACACATTACAATATATCAAAATACAAAAATATTTAAAAAAAAATGAATGGCACAATTATCTGTATTGACCTGGAAGAATTTTCCATAGGGTTACATTTTTAAAGTATGCTTAAATGTACAATGTATGTTTTTGCCTAATATTTACAAACACTGAAATGAATAAAAAAAATAACCTCTTCACATATAAATATGATCTGACAGTCTCACCACGGAGAAAATTAAGTAGTGACAATGACTATCCTATTAACATTGGTCGCATTTGGGGAAGTTGATGGAAGATGCAGAGAAGAGTGTGTTTCTGAGCGCCTTCCCATGTGTATCTCTATTGTTTAAGTCAACAAAACAGGTAAAAACTTTTTAGTGCTTAAAAATTTAGTCCAGTGAATTAAAGTTAAGGAAAAATGTAAGCTATTAAAGATAAAATTTTGCAAAAGGTTAGGGTTAATAAAAACTGTACCATAACTAAAGAAAATATAGACTTAAGAAAGGCCATCAGCCTCCGTAACTTAAAGGCCACTGTCCAAAATCCCATGTCACAGAGAAGTAGAAATAGAAAACTAACAAAAGACTTAAATAGAAAATGAAAAGTGAGGAAAAAAAATGTATGTGACCATCCACAGCCCCCTTGGCAAAGCTCTGTAGAGTACACAGTGGATATAAAATAGTCTGTTCAGTAAATGCTGTTGGAAACACTTTATATCCACATGGAGATGAAGAATTAGACCCGTATCTCACGTCATATATAAAGTCAACTCCAAAGGTTCCAAAGATTTTAAGTTAATAACTAGTAGAAACAGAAGAAAAGCTCCATGACAAGGGTCTGGGCACATTTTTGGATATGACTCCCAAAGCCAGGCAACAGAAGAAAAAATAGACAAATAGGATTAAAGCAAACTATAAAAGCTTCTGGACAACAAAAGAAACAGTACAGAATAAAGGGATAACCTATGGAATGGGAGAAAATATTTGTAAATCATACAACTGATAAGGGGTTAACATCTAAGAAATTTAAGGAACTCAATTCAATAGCAAGAAAACAAAAAATTTGACTGAAAAGTGGGCAAATTACATGAAGAAATGCTTCTCAAAAGAGGACTGGCAAGAGTTTGGGCAATGCTGGGCAATGGATTCAAAATTTCACTTAAGAAGAATAAATATATTGTATGACATGGTGACTATAGTTAATAACAATGTATTGTATTCTTGGAAATTACTAGGAAGATAAATTGTAATTGTTTCACTGTAAGAAATGAGAAGTATGTAAGGTAATTTATAAATTAGTTAACTTGACTTAGTTATTTCACAATGTATACATATTTTAAAATATGTCATACACTGCTTTTTAACTATTAAAACAATTACAAAGAATAGCAATAAAAATTTTTGTTGGAAAAAGTACATACACAAAAGATTTAAAAAATCTATGTAATCAAATTAAGATATTAAATATATGAAATATAAAGTATAGTTGAATATAAAGTATAGTTGAATCCTCTACTCTCAACACATTCCTCACCCTTGTATCTAGAGGAATACATTATGAACTTAAAATACATTATTTCAAGCTACTGCATATGATCTTAGTATATTATACTGCAATATATGCTATTAACTTGCATATTTTAAAACTTATAAAAAAGGTATACTGCATGTATCCTTTTTTATCTTTACTCTGTTATTGTGGTTTTGAAATTGTTTTCTGTTCTATTGCATAGAAATCTTGTTTCTTTAGTATATATACACCTTGTACTTCATTATTTACCAGAGTGACACTTCATCATTCATTCATTCTCTTCATTATTAACATTGATGTTTCAATTTTTGCATTTTGTAAACAATGCTAATATGAAATTTCTTATTTATGTCTCCTTATACATGTAGTCTTAGAATTTTCTAAACCACACAAATGGATTCACACTTCCAGACTTTAAGGATATAGATTTTCAATTTTATATTTTATCTACAAAGTTGTTCTAGAAATTTCCACCACTCACCAGCTACCTGAGAGATTCCGTCTCTCAGATCCTCAACACCACCTATACTGCCATGATTTTAAAAATTTTGTTTACAATTTCTGTGTGTGAGTTGCTTTCTCATTCTGATTTTAATTTGTATATATATATAATGTATAACATAGCTAGAAATGAGTTATACATATAATATATACACAAATATGATATAAATATTTATTTCTGTGAATTGCCTACTCACTGATTTACAATGCTCCATTGTGCTATGTACAGTTTATATTTATGTTTGGTTCTTTCTTAGGATAAACACTATAGTTTTATAAATTTATTCTACATTTTATATTGTTTTGGCAAATTTTCTGGTTTTTGCTTTTCTATTAAGATTAAAATTTTCAATTCAGATAGGACATCTTTGTTGAGTTTTTAATTGGATTACACTTAATTTGTACATTAATTTGGAGAGAATTAAGATTCCCACTATTTGCACATGGATCTATCTCTGTTCATATATTTTCTAATTTCTTTCCTAATAGTTTTAATATTTTCTATCAAGGTTTCACATGTAATTCATCAAAGTTATTCTTATCACTTAATATGTCTTTTTATTTTCAGTAGTTTAAATTGTTTTATTTCTCTACCAAAAAATGTAAAATGTCTTATAGCAGTTGTTATTTTCTTAATTTTGTTAGTATTTTAATTCTGAAAAGGTGTAAAATTTTAATTAATTCTCTAATCCAAATTTGAAAAATGACGGTTAATCTTTTTTTGTTATTACTGCTAACGTCACTGTATTCTGATCAGAACAAGATCTGTACATACTAATTCTTGGATGGTCATTAAAACTGGCTGCCACATTCAAAAATAGCAATTCCTCTTTGTCCTGCATTTCCTTCTTCAGTGATAACAAAGTAGTTGTTTTTCGTGTTGCTGAGGATGAGGACCACAGCTGCTCTGGCTCTCTTGCAGTAACATAGCACGGAGTGCCTTCCAATGGACTACTGGATTTGAATTTCCCACTTTGTACATACTCTAGATTTTTTTTTTCTCTCAATACTTAGAATTGAACCCAGGACCTTCATATCAACATACAACCTCAATTCTTTTTTTACCTTTATTTTGAGACAGGATCTTGCTAAGTCACTAAATTGCCCAGGCTGGCCTCAAACTTGTGATTTTCTTGCCTCAGCTTTCCAGACTGATGGTATTACACCTGTGTGTCACTATGCCAGGCTCATGCTGTGGATTCTGTCACCTGCCCCCATTCTATTCCATAAACACAGGGCCTGTTAAAAGCAAAAGTTCTAGCCCTCATAGACCTGCTTGTGTGCCTAAAAGACATGCTCAGACTGAAACGCTTTCATATCTTTTGCTTCATTCCTCTTTTGCTTATAAGGATTTTGACATTTGTCAACATGTCTATGCATGGAATATGATTTGTAAAACATATTCTATCCAGACTTTTTTAGCTTTTCTGTTCCAGGAGAGTTAATCTGTTTCCTAGTTAACCACACCACTATAATTAAAGTCAAACAATTAGTCTTGTCTTTTCATGTTATATATAAATAAGTAGTATTTTTTAATATAGAATAGCATATGACTTCAATTAGTAACTATGTTGTTTCTTTCTTTCCAGACACATAGTTGTCTCTTTTTGTAGCACACATTTCTAGTATATGAGGCGTACTTGAAACACATGGTGGATGTTTAAATTCTTAAAAAAATACAGTAAAAGACATATTGCCATTACTCTCCCTCAAAATACTCTCCTCACTTCAAATACACTTATTCCATCATTCTTACTTTTTGAAACAGTTCTGGAAGTCCACTTTCATGAGTGTCTATAGTGTGCTATGTAGCTGCTTTACTGTCTTGAATTGATCCAAAATATTTACCTTGCATGATCATTTGGACCTTAGGTCAGAGCAAAAAGTCACAGGGCTTCAGACCTGGTGAGTAAGGTAATGAAGATGCATTATAGTGATTTTACAAGCCTGCCTTTGTGTTGGATGGCACTCAGCTGAAGCATTTGCCATACATTTAATCACACTTTGTAATGATACTCACTAACCAAGATTTCTAGAACTGCTTCAGAAAGTGGCAACAACAATGGGTTAAATGTGTTTGAAGCAAAAGAGGGAGTATTCCGAGGGGCATTAATGGCAATGTGTTTTTGTGTAAAAATTTTTGAAGAATTTTTAAATATTCACTGTACTTTTCAGTCATACTTTGTAATTTTCAATGAAAAGGCTGACAGCAGGCAGTTTTTGTCTTTTCAAAAGCATACCCCTAGCATGCATTTTCCAAGTGGGTATAATATCAAAAATTGTGTTTTAAACATAACAATATTATGCTTTATGACATAATAGATACATTTTACATGTCAAAATCTTTTTGTTCACAACTTATACTGAATTTAAATTATTTTAAGATTTTTGAATCTATATATTTTATCCAATAAACATGTGTGATTTCTTTTTGGGCGAGATTATTTTCTGGCATTAATTTCAATGTTGTGCTAATATTGCCATGGAGATTGTCTTCCTTATATGCGAGAAATTATGAAGCAAATAACCTTTAAGTCTTTCGGAGGTGAGGGCCCTTGTTGGCAATAACTCTGAAAAATTTTTAATCTTTTTCATGGTTAGTAATGTAGTCACATCACTTTTTCTAGCATTTATTTTGATTACCTCCCTTTTTGTGGACAATGATTGTACAATAAGAAGGTTTCCAACTATATCTAATATTTTTTCTTTAAAATTTCATATTTATACCTGTACCTTATACTCAAAGATGGGATGGAGTTGTAGAGTGCTTTTATAACACAATATGACTGTTAAAAGCAAGGATTGACTCTTTTGTTTTATTTTGACATGGCATGTCCTGAAATAAATATTGATTCAATATGGAAAAAATTTTCATATTTATGGCTGTAATAGTTTTCTTATTGCTGATATTTAATACTTCTTATTTTCTCTTTTGACATGATCAAGCATGGTGGAACTGTTTTTAACTTTTAAAATATCCAGATTTATTTATCAGTTCTAGTCTTTATTTTCTTGTATTTCAATTAACGTTCCTTTTAACACTTGTCAAATTTAAGTGTTTTTATGTTTTAGTAAAATCATTTGCTCATTCATTACACTTATTTTTTAATGAAGAAAGTATTGAATGCTTTGTAATTATTTCTATTTTTCTATAGTGTCTGTTTGGTTCTTTATTATACCCTATAAAGATTTCCAGCTCAATTTTGCATTTTTTATCTCTGTTTAGTTTTTGTATCTCCTCCAGCTCACATTTAATCTCAGCCTTCATCTTAGGTTCTTTTAATCTTTTTTATTACTTTGTAATCTCTTCATTCATGTATTATTATTGCATATTAGATTTTATTGAGAACACAAAGCAGATGCTTTCTAAATGTGTATCTAATTCTATTTTTTTTCTCCTAAATTATATCATCACTTATCTGCTAGTAGAGTATTATACTACTCTTCTTGTTCAGAGACCTTCTCATAGGTTCTGGAGTGGTATTTTTTTTTTCCTTTTTTTTCCTTCTTTCTTCTCCCTTTAAATTAATTGCTCCTTCTAAAAACACTGTTAGAAAGAAGCTGTCCTTCATTTTTCCTAGCTCTCATATATGCATAAAACATTTACTCATGACTTTAAAAGTTCTTCTTAGGTACTTGTCATTCTACTTCAGCACCTGGAGAGTATTCTATTTGTACCAGTTCCCCCAGGAGAATACTACTAAAGTAATATTCTTATTTACCAAGGCTGATCTACCTTCCTGTCTTCTGAATGGCCTGTCTGGTAATATTTCTATGATAATGATGAAGGAAGTACGGCTCCATTGAATAACTACCCCATAATCAAGTAAAGAAGCAGCTGCTAATCAATTCAGTGGAAGAAAGAGGAGGGCAATGTTACAGAGCAGACTAGGAAAAGCTATTCTAGCAGGATGAGGGAAGCCCAGTTTAATTGGATGGAAATTTCTGGTATGCCCCTTATTCTGATATGGCTCCAAAGCAAGTTGAATGGGTGTGAGGTATGTCCAATGGAGAGAGATTTACTAATTAATAAATATGGAGTAAGGGATTCACAGTGGGTTTAGACATAAAGAAAACAGAGCAAAGGTAAATGTTAGATATAATATTTTGGAAGAACCACTCCTGTGCTCAAGGAATTTGCACATACCGGACGTAAACACAAGGCTGCTGGTAGTATTTATTCAAAGAAGTTCTGTATACAGTTGCACTAGAATTCCAAGGAGGCTGAGATGACATCCCACTGGTGATTCTGTAGATGGGATTTAATCTGAAAGTCAAATAAATGAACTGAGCCCCTTTTATTCCTCAAGAGACTGAAGTGTGAACTACAAGAATAGACTTGAGGTTTCTGACCATGGGAAGCGGAACCCTGAAGACTGGGACAGACAAGAAGGCAAAAGTCCTTGTGGGGTGGGGAGATAGGTTGTGTTTGAGAAAGAGCCACTTTAATTAAAGCAGGTAGAACCAGAAAGAAAAGAATGAAAATTAGTCTGCAATAACAGGTCAGAGTCATCATGTAGACTCACTCGAATGGTACAGTGAAGACTTTAAATTTAATAGCATAGATAATAGACACTTACATCAAAGAACTAAAGTTTGGGAGCCATTATACTGGAAACCTTCCTGACAGCAGTGACTGAAAGTCAAACATCCCATCTGGAGATGAGAATTGAAGTTCAGGGCCAACCATAGCTATGTGAAGAATATAAAGTAGTGTATTTGTGTGTCTGCATGTGTGTGCATGTGTACATGCACATAAATGTCATTTAACCAATCACATCTGTGCAACATATGGTATATATCGAGCAAATCATAACTTACAGGGACTCTGGTAGACTCAGTATCTCATGAACTAGAGAGAGAGAGAGAATCAGAGACAGAGAGACAGAGAGGGGGATATGTAAGTATCTGAGTTCCTTGGTATGTGTTGATCTAGTGGTAAGAGGTATTTATTTTTGTATTTAAAACCTGTCACACTCTTAGCATACCTAAGATTTATTCCTCCCACTTAATGAGAAAGAAAAACGCATTCCATTTTTATGGTAATATAAAATAGACAAGTTTCAAGGAAAATAACATAAAATACATACACAAAGAAGCAACGCTTTATTTGCAGGAAAGGTTTATAGTGTCACCAAATTCTTGTTTATTTCTAAGGGGAAATTTTTAAAAGGAAAATGAGAATATTGAAACTCAAAGTCAAATAGAATTAAAATTACCCTTAAGGTTTGAACTTGAACCAAATCTTTTAAAAATATATAATCAAACAAATTTTGTACTATGTTTTCCACCTGTGGAAAACATTTATTTCACATCTGGAGAAGAGAGAAGTGATTTAAAGCACCCATATTATTCAACAGCTTTCTGTCTATCTGAAGAGTGGCTAAAATGTCAAAAAGAATGTACATTATTTATAGCACAAAGAAAATCTACTTCTAAGTGCCAAAAATTCTGGAACAATTATTATATTAGAAAACCACATGCTCTACATTACATTTTATTCTTTATTTTAGGTTATTATTCATCTAAGTGGAATTTTATAATTTAAAAAAAATCTTTCCCCTTCTTTCCCTCATATGAATTCCATGATTTTTATATAAATTCCAAAACATTAACATTATTGCTCACCATTCTAATTTAATAAATTATTTAAGGAAAACCATTTTCTTATAACAAAATATTGAAAGAATACTACAATTTGCCTTTTTTTGAGAGAGAGACAGAGGGAGAGAGAGACACAGACAGAGAAAGTGTTGAATTCCATTGTAGGATTTCCAGTGAACAGACAGAAAACTTTGTTATAGGAAAACAGAAAGTTCCCTAACGATGCAACACATAATCGCTGCTGACTGGGTACTGCTCAGAAGGGACAGAGACACATTTGGAGAGAGAAAGGGTAGGAAAAGTCACTGAGATGAGGTTTGCTAAAAGGGGAGCTCATTCTGACTAAACCAAGTAGTGCCAATGATTACCATGTTGGAAAAATAAAATGTGGAGCATTTAACAATGATTTTCAAAAATATTACCCTATATGAATTTGGGGCCAATCTATTTTTCATATGAGGCTCCACTTTTGTATTAGCAACCAAAAACATGGCCAAAATCCTTCTTCAGATTGTAAATTAATAAATTTCCAAGCTTTGCTTAATAATTTGGGGGAATTTTTTCTATCCGCAGATTGATTAATCTCTGCATTATTTCTACAATCAAATGTGAGCCTGTAAAGGTGCCTTTTCCATTTTCTGTACTTGTATTAAAGTACTGCCAGAAAGGAAATAATAACCCAGAAAACCACACTGTGAAGGTCTGAGGGTGCCAAGATATTCCACTAATGGATTGAAATAATAAAGGAAAAGCAGCCCTTCTGTTAATTTCCAAGCTATTCACCATTTTGGAGAAGTGCACTAAAATGTGAAAAGGAAGAATGTATTTGTTCCTTTACAAGAAAGGCAACACAATTCCCAATTCTCTTCTGCAGCTGCTTTTGCTTTAAATAAAAATGTGGTTTTGCTTATAATTATTTACTTATCTTTGCCCTGTGCATTGAAAACTTTAATTATGCATATGGTAATATAATAAAGTAGTCAAAGGAAGGAGACAAGCAAATATAAGTAAAACATTTCTTGGATTTAAGAGGGCATGACCTTGTCCCAGTTACTCACTTCTAAAGGTGAAAATAAAGACATCAAACTATTTTGGTCTAGGCTATATAGAGAGTATTAATACGATTATAAGGTCAAACATGTATTCTGTTCAAGTGTTGAAATACATAAGAAAAGTTAAAATGTGAAGAACTTGAAATATGAAAGACAGGCTCCTAGGTAAACCATAGCCATATCTAGAACAAAACTAAAATGCATATAGCTAGCTTTATTTTATTTTTAAAAAATTAGAAAGTCAGTGGTGACGGTCAATAATTATGGTGATTAAACTAATTTGTGTAGTATGTTCTGCTTTTGTAATCTCAAGGGTTAATCACTCTTTTGGAAAGTATTTTCCTTCTGTCCCCTGTCATTAGTCTTTCAAAAGTCATTCTTTTCCTACATTAGTTTCTCTTCCTTTCCTTTCTACTTCCCATCCTGGGACTTTCTCATTCTGAACTAACTTTGAGGTCGAAGGAAAGAAGGCAGTGATGGCCAGTAGGCTGGAATTTTGTACCCATTAAAAACTGACATTATAAGGTCCAAAATAAGTAGGAGAAAACGTGTGATTCTCCTACACAGCCATGGAGGCTTGGTGTCTTGTTTGATGGACCAGAGTCCTCTCCCAAGAGGTTCAGGCTGATCCAAGAAGCAATGAGACCTCAACAAAACACTTTTACTATTTTAGATTTCACACTATGTCAACTGCAATATCATATTTGTTTTCACAACATTAGATTGTGATCACTGACCAATTGGATGACCACATAATGTAGAGGATAAAAGTATACTCCATAGACAATCTCCTGGATTTTTCTCCAGGCTTCACAAGTTTAAGACATGAACAAAAGCAAGAAATTTAACTTCTAGGAGCTTCATTTTACTATGAGTAAATCAGAAAAATAATCTTCCTGACAGCTGTGAGAACGATATTACACAAAATGGCCTAGCACAGAAAATGACTCTCCATGATAACTCTCATTATTGTATAACCCAAATCCTTGAAAACAGAATTGAATGCTTATATTTTTAGATATTTTACAATGTATTTATGATCATTAGCTTTTTTAACATTTATGCTATTCATAGATTTTCACTGTTGTAAATATTACTGTGATAAAACTTCACAGCTGGATTTCTGATTAGTTGCTTAAGTGAAAATCCTGGAATTGTTGAGTCAAATAAATATTTTAAAATAGTTCATATGTATTATTAAATTGCTCCCTTAGGTGGGAGAATGAATTTAAACTTTTAGTCATCTTTATCATCACTAAAAAAATTTTCTCTAATGTTCTCAAAATTTGCAAGTGAAAAATATATGTATGTATATAGTTTTCATTGTAGCACTTTTATAATCAGTAAGGTTCAACACTTTTATAAATTTACTTCCCATTTTCGTATTAACATGAAATGTTGTTCAATCACTTTAAGATAGCAATTTTTGACTGATTTCTAAGTTCAGTTGTATATCACGTTTTTCTTGTTACATTGATTACATAATTTCTCTGAACCTTTTATTTTGTACCTGATGCTTTTGATTTTGAAGAGTTACTAAGTTTTTTAAGTCAAAACTATCAGCATTTTCCTTTGTGTATCATATAATGATTAATACTTTGAAAGTCATTACTATATCCAGATACAAATGATTACCTGAATATTAATGCTTTTATTTTTATATTAAATATTTTAATTCATTTTACTTAAATAAGGTATACTGGAAACTTAATTTTTTAGTATGTTTTTCTTACTTTCCTTAAAATGGAATGCTTCAAAACCTGTATAAGTTGCTTTATATGTTGATATCACCAACATTCTATCATTTTAATAAATGTATCTTCATAAGTTGTTTTCATTTCTAATTGGGAAAATTCTTTTTTTTTGTTTCTTTAAACAATATCATCAGATATTCATTCTTTCAGTAAAATTTTGTTTAAATTATAACCTATCCAAAGACAGAGAAAGTTAGATGGAAAAATAAAGAAAAAATTAATATGTAAATGTAAATTCTACCAATTTTTATATTCAGGTTGGATTTATATATTTGAAATATTAATTCTGGTTGAGATTATAATGCAGGAAAGAAAATATTACATTAATGCTTTGTTATCTATAATGTGACATAAATCTAGTATTCTTAATGCTTTGGAAATTTTGGCAACCTATATAATTTAAAAGCCCAGCATTAATTTTCACTTCGGAATGCTTGGGTTCACAGATGAAAAGAATGGTTTCAGGACCCAGACTCTTTTCCTCTTCTCTTTATTCATCCTTCCATCTGTGTCCTCATATTGGTTCTGTTCTTGGACATCCTCTTGCTTGGTAGGATTAGAAATTTACAGAAGTTCCAATCAGGATTTTTTTCAGATTCCAGCGCTTTAGGAAATCTCAATCTCCCCTCCTTTCCTCTCCCCTCCCCTCTCTCTCTGTTTCTCAAGCTTTCTTCCTTTGTCATTCCCCTTAAGGGACCTTTGATACATTCTTTCCTAATTGTTCTTTGCCTAGGAAATTAAGAAGTGAGATTGTCAGAGAGGGATGAGCACTGTGGCTGTCCTCTGGAGAGCCACAAATCACTAATATTTAAGACGTGCTCCCATTTTAAGACATCACTGAGAATGCATGTTCTAGTTGAGGTGCCACAGGCCCCAGAGCTAAGTAGATCTAACTGCACTCCATGCCTAAACCAATCACCCCAAGCCATTTAGATTGGCCAGGTCTGGATGGCATCCTATCCTGCAGGTGAGAACAGATGGAAACAGCTCCACATAAACCAAACAGGTGGTGGAAAAAACTGTGCAACAAAGGGAAATTCATAGTATTCTGATCAAGAGAACAATAAATGAACATGGAGTGAGGGTCAAAAAAAAAATCCATCACATCTATGTTTGGAGAAAGGCTTACCTATACAAAGGAGACATTGTGAAAGCAGAACTAAATAAGAGAATGACTTAATATAGGTTATTGTGACAGGTGACATCCATAGATCAGATGACGAAAAGAGGAGTACAACCAGAGACAAAGGAAGCAGAACTTTTGCAATGGAATAAATACCACTTGATTAGAGAAGATAAAGGAAAAGTAGAAAACAAGACATCTTAGCTAAGCAGGTAAGTTTATTAAAAAAACAAGTCACCCTAGGTGAACGAAAGGCTCAGAGAAATAATAATTTGTTTTATTGGCATTTGATTATCCTTAGGTTCTGCAGGAAGAGATGACTGTGAGAAAGCTGGAAATTCAGGTCTGGCAATTAAGAGAGACATCAAGGTTAAAGTTATAATAGAGGGACACTGACGTCACTTGAAAACTTGAAAGATAATTAGATGCACAGAGGTCTGATTATACAGCATACAATATCCAAAGACAGAACTTTGGGGAGCACATTAACTGGAGAGAGGCTAAAAACACTAAGGAAAGATGAGAAGAGTTTCAAAAATAGTATGAGAGAAGGCAGAGGAGGGAAGGAATTAAAAATAGAAGGTGTTGCCTTACTGAAAACAATGTTAACACCACAGAAGGTTGAGCTAAAACATGATATTAAATGGAGTAGTTCTTGCTTCAATCGCTACACATAGGAATATTTTGACTCATTATTTACATTAAAGTGACTAAGCTATAAATCAAGAATGAAACAATTGAGCCAAGAAAGGTAGTTTTCTCCCAATAAGCTTGAAGGTATAAGGAAGGTTACAGTAAAGGAACAAGGCACTGAAGAGCATTTGTTTTGGAGCTGACATTGGAGTTGACCTGGATTTAAGTCCCATATTTACATGATCCCGAGCAGTTTATCCAGATTCTATAAGACTCAGCATGCTCATTGATAAATTGGGTTAATAATAATAGTATTTGGCATTCAGGATCCCATTTTATTTTAATGAACAAATTCAGTAATTAATGTAAAATGTGAAGTCGAGTGCCAGTACATGGGCATGCTCAATGTGCTGTGGCTTCTGTTACTTTTTAACTGGGAGGAAGAATTCTGAGGAAATTACAATATTGAAAAATGCTAATGGTGGAGAATAATTGACATAGCGAGGTGCAAATGGAAGCAAAGATTGTACTGAGTGCCCAAAAGCAAAAAGCAAGCTTTAAGTAGGAAGAAATGAAATTATTTATCAATATGAGGCAAGACTGAGAAAATGGATGAAGATGCAGGGGAAATTTGATGTGGGAAGGAAACCAGGAAAAGTGCTAACATCAGAAAATGTTGATTGATCAATAAAGAATCAGACAAGTTTGTCTCCAGCATGAAGGTGAGGTCAGTGGCTTGAAGTAAATGGAAAATTATGGAACAAGAGATGTGGAAAGGACACTAGGAGATAAATAATAAGTTGAGTATAAATGTTTCTGATTGAGAGAGGAGCCAAGATGAATTAGCACTGAGTGAGTTGGTGGTTGAAGAAACTGACCCACTGCCTGACATTTTCAGCAATATTTTGGAGGTAGAGAGAACAGAAATAGATATTAAATATCAGGAATTGTCCAAGTAACACAAGACTAGAAGAAAATATCCCAGGGACATCTCAAACTTTGAGAGAAAGGGATCATAGTGTGCTAGACTGAGCCCTGTTGAAGTAGTTAAGTATTGTATGAAAGAAAGACATACTGTGAAAAAAATACAATTAGGAAGTCAGAGGTCATGACGGTAATAAAGGTAAATTTCAGTGGAAATGAGACAAATGGATATTTGATAGCTTTCAACAGAGAAAAAATATTCAAAGGTTAAATTTTTGTGTATGCACCTTTGAAAAAGAAAATACTTTCCTTTTTAAAAGCATGAATAATGTCCTTATAAATGACCAAAGAGGTTACCTAAAATGCCTGCAGTGCAGACTTTTAAAAACTGTTCCATTTCATAAAATATGCCAAAAATTAGCATAAAGCAGAAGCTAAATTTATAACTATCATGCAGCTGCTCAATATAATCAGCATGGGAGACAATGGATGGTATTTTTAAAGGGATATGGAGAGAAAACATCCAAAGCTATTGTTTTGCCAAGTCTTCACTAGTATACATACAGACCTTTACAAAGATTTGTGAAATATTATCTAGTACATTTGAAGTATTAATTCAAAAATTTCTGTTGAATGAGTAACTATGTCTTAAACTATCACCACAAATAAATATGCAATATAAGTTTAAAAATTAGTT
>NW_004624788.1:21498-36286 GCF_000247695.1 Heterocephalus glaber
TATTAAATATTAAATAACATACAATACTAAAATAGCTTCTCTGTGGTTATAAAATTGGGGGCAAAATTAATACAAATAACTTGGGAAAAAGAAAAGAATAAGGAGAGACCGGGGAAAGGTGGCCACTGGTCACTAGAAACAATGTTCTTCACATGTCATAGACAAGGAATGTCCCACTAAAATGGAAACAGAACATAGTTGTAGAATTTAAAGTTGGCCATCTCAAGATTATAGGATGAAAGCCACAGATCTTCTACTTAGAGAAATGTAATGAAGTGCTCCCTCTTGAAGCCCACACACTACAATTGGGTAGACACAGAGAAGACTGTCATGTTCTCTGCTCAAGGGTGACACATAAATTCATGAAAAATATAATTATGCACAAATGCAGATATTTGCATACAATGTCACGAGTCTACAGATCTCCCGATAGTCTGTAGGTTCTAGTTCATGAATTCATAAACACTGACTCACAACCTTCTGCTGTGAAAAACTATGCTCTCAGGCAGTAATCTGATGATCTCCTATGAAAATATTGACAAAACCGTCTTATTCTTAAGGATGAGAGCAGGTCTGGGACCAATAAAAACCACAGAAAGTACAAAGCTGATACTGCAGATGACTATTTAATTCTGACATGAAAGAGCTGACTATCAATTTATTTCAATTTCTTATTTTTTAAAGGATGGCATCTTGTTAATTTCATTTAAGTATATCTGTTGTAATGCCCCATCAGTTTTATCATAGAACACTTGATCATCTATTATTTTCAGAAGGTTTATAATCAGAACTCCCTTTGATCCAGCCAGGAAGGACCCCTGCCCCAGACATCATGGTTTGCATTTTGTAATACAACTGCCCAGAAGTTTCTAAAAAATAGATGTGTGGTTCATGCAGGATATGATGCTGTGTACATATTCAACACTTTTTCTTATCTGTTAAACAAGTGAGGTCCTAAGGAAAACCCTTCTGTACTTCTACCCTATGTCCTCAAGAACTACTGAAGATTATTTCTAAGCATTGTCAGAGTTGGTGGGTTACTCTGTAGCTGTTAGCAGAGATGAACACTGCTTTAGAGCTCAAGGAGAATTTGAGAGGGATTAGGGATTAGTATCACAGTAAAGGACAAGTTAACTGGTCCCACATCCTTCCTTTCAGCCTTCATGAATGTAGTATATTTTTGCATAAAGAATCATTTCTGTAATGTTCCCTGACCTTATTTTTATTGATGTTTCAATTGATAATCTAGAAGTACTCACAAATTAATGCAGATAATTCCAAACATGGTCACGGTTGTTTCTGTATGTGACAGTGAGGAAATATTTACTATATTAAATAATTCATCAGTCTTAAATTTATACACGTACAAATGGATTTGTATAGAAGTAACATGCACTAAAACATTTGCTGATTCTGTATCTTGGCAACTAGATGGATATTACATAATAAAATGGGGAATTTTCTTTTTATTAAAGTACTAGAATAAAATTAAATTTCTAAAAATTGATTTTAGGATGTTAGCATTCTTTAAAAATATTATTTTATTGTTCAATATTAATTTAATAATTTCAATGCTTTTTCTTCAGTTTATTTTTTCACTGGCATATATTTACGGTACATAATGATTACTTTCCTTGTAGGGAGTTGGTACATGTACATCTAACTATCTCAATTCTTCTTTTCTTCCCCTTCCCCTTCCCCCTCCCTCCATCGCTCTTAATCCTCTTCCCATTTGAAAAAGATCTTTCTTCCTACTTCCTCTTACCTATCTTTGATTTTCTTCTTTATTTATATTTTGGGTTTCTCATATAAGAGAAACCATGTAATATTTAAACTTAAGTGTGATTTATTTCACTTAACATTATAGTCTCCAGGAAAGTAACTTTTTGATCTTATATAAATTAACTTTTTAATCTTTAGTATTTCATTAATTTATATTGTACATGAAAATTTTTGTTTACTTTAAATATAATTATATTTTGTTTAGATTATAGCTATTTCTTGAACAAAAATTGATATCATTAAACATTTTACTGAAATTAAAACAAAAAAAAATAAATTATATGGAAAAACAATCATGAGTCATGTTACATGGTTTCATGTACACAAGTCCTGATTTTTACAACTGTTTCATAAATCATACTTTCTCTTATTATCCAATTTCACTTTTCATCACATTTGTGTTTTTAACCCTTTCACTTTTTTTGATAGTAATAATACTGATAGTACTTTTTCCCCCTTGTTCTTAGTATTTTTTTTACCACCACCTTATTATCAATCTTTCAATATCATTTTAAGAGTATCCCATGTAAATAATATATAATCCTTTGTTCATTTCTTTCTACAAGTCTTTGAATTTTAATGGTGGAGTGAGACTCATACTACTTACATTAATATAATCACACGTATACTTTGGTTTATTCCTTGCAAGTTACATTCTTTTATTATTCATTTTAAGTGCTGTTTTCTCTCTATTTCCCTTTCTCTTGTCACTGTGTTAATAAGTTACTGTTCATTTCATTCTTTCCTTTGCCAAATACGAAGATTTACTTTTGTATTTCTTTAATGGTCTACATTCTTTTAATAGCTACAGGTCTTATAGGGTCTGTTATTTTTTTTAATAGATAATTATTTCTCTTCCCTATCCAATCTGTTTATCTCACTGTTATTCATCACTTCTCTTTCCCACTTCTGTTCCCATCACAACCGTAATAGAATGAGATCCCTAGAAAACTTCCTTCTTCCCTCAACCCAGCTTTTCTTCTGAAGCTGTTTAGCCTTTTCAGGTCTGAGTATTACTAAATGTTGAGTAGTGATATATACTTTCTTTCTTTTAGAGTCCTTCATTCACACTTAAAACCAAAATCTTGGGCAATATATGCTTTCCACATTCATATACATCATCATTCACCACCATTTTACCCTCCTCATCGTTCCCTAACTATAGTACCTGTTGTTTGTTGCTTATGGTCTCTAAATATTTGCTTCAGACAGGGAGAGGAATGATAATACTGACTTTTTATATCCTCACATTTTTTTCTTTATTAAAGGATATCTTGACTGAGTATAACAACATTACTTAGTAGTACTTTCTCTTTGATGTCCAGACATTCCACCATCCTCTATCTCCCAGTGTTACAGAGGAGAAACACAATGAGTCTGAGTCTTTTAGGTAGCTTGATTTAATTTTTCAGATTTTCATAAGGTTTCCCCCTTATCCATAGATCTGAGCAACTTTGCCAGTCTATACTAGTCTTTCTCATCAACTAAGACTATTCATTCTGTCCAATCAGCTATTTCTTAAGTTCAGGAATATTTTAGTCTATTATTGAACTTTTGTCTCTTTTTCCAGCTATGCTATTCCCTCAATCCGGAATGCCATTACTTGCATAAAATATGCACTGGGTATATTCTCCGAGTCTCATGTAAATATTTATATGCTATCCATCTCTTTGTTTTCCCTTCCAATTGTTCAACCATTCAGTGATTATTTTTCTCCTTCAACTCTTCTCCTAATTTATTAAACTCAGAAATCATGTTTTTTTAAATTTAAGTTTCAGATTTCTTCACTTAAGTTTTTTGGGTTTTGTTTTGTTTTTTACTTTTAATCAGCCTGTCATCTGCTAGCAGGTGTGGCTGTATCTATTCTACCTTTTCTCTTTCTTATTGCTAGTGTGCCTGTAGGACTACAGGCGATCACAGTCCTGAAGATGGTAGAAACCTATCAATTGCTGCCTGTCACTTATTGTACCCTCTCAAGAGAGAAAATGTGTAAAAGACCTCTGCCAAAGAATGCATCCCAGTCTTCCTGTATGCTTATATGCAGGAGAAACTTTGCTGCCTTCCTGCACTCTTGGTGGCCTTCAGGGAGATATGGCAAAAACATTTGGGGTTAATATCAATAGTCCCCATACCCAAGATCACATGTTTCCATGGCTCAAGGTCTTTCTAGAATCTATCCCTTTCTGGCCCTGCCCAAAGCTCCTGTTGCTGGTACACAAAGATATGCCTGTAACTGAGAAAACATCTCTCATCATCTCTGATACTTATAACCCCGACAGAGTTCATGATAGTAAACAGATAAGAGAAGAGAATGGAGCAGAAAGAGTGGGAGAGAGAACTGATGGGTCACTGGACTCCCTACATGCACGCATACTCACACATACAAGACATACGCACATGGACCCTGATCTTGAGCTGACTGCAATGCAGAGGCATTTAACTGTAATAGCCTTCTAGATTTAAAACCTCAAGAGTACAAAACTAGAATAAGGAAGAGGGAGCTCAAATACGGAATTTAGCTAAGACTGCTAAATTTCTTATTTTCAATAGTGGGAAATATTGTTTCATTCTTAAAGATTCCCTAAAATAGAAATTTTTAAAGCTAAAATAACAAAAAATGTTTACAGAACAATTTTGCTTCTGGGTATAGAGGAAAAATCATACATAAAATATTAAACTGAATCTGTTTTTTAATGAAGAATAATAACAAATAAACTCTATTATGTATTTAAAATAATCCAGGCAATGTACTAAGAAACAAACATGAATTATCCACCCAACTAGTCCTATACGGGAAAAATTACTCTTCATGTTTACATAATAAGGCTCAGAATAATGAGGGAAAATCTAAAGGATCACATAAGTAATACTTGATAAAACTGGAATACACAAATCTGTCATCAAAAGATTTTACCTTGGGACAGTATGTATTACCCACAACATGAGTTCATTCTAGGAATGAGTTCATGATTAAATCCCTAGGATATACATAACGAAATGTTTTAATAAGAAGAGGCTTCAAGAAATCATAGAATCTCCTGAAGTAGCATTTGATAAAATTCCATAATTGTACTAAAAATAATTAAAAATCAGGGGAGAGGAACAGAAGAATGCCTCCTTAATGAGACAAAGAACTTCTAACTCAATTCAAGAACTTGAAAGTGAAATAATTATGATCTTCCTAATAGGATGCTAATTATCATCAGTACTGTTCAGAACATTATAAAATTGATAATTAATGTATAAATTTTTTGAATGAAAAATGAAATACTCATTAATTTTGAATAGTATTAAGCAGTGGAATGACAACCACAACAATTAAGAGGAAAAAAATCTACTAGAACTAATAAGATATTTCAGTAAAGGGTCCATTTGTCAAATAAACACAGAGGATTTAATGATGTTTCTATATACAAAGAATGGGATTTATAATACAATGGAAGTCTATTTGCAGAAGCAGCACAAATAAAACTAGAAATAAATATACGTGGCTTACTTGGAGAAATGTAAGACAGATTAAAATAGAAATAACTTTTATGACCCTATGAGCCATTTCAGTATCCTAAAGATTTCAGTTTTCCCCAAATCATCTATATGTTCAGTAAAACTATCAAAATCACAACATTATCTTTCTAATGAATTTTGACAAGCTAATTCTAAAGTACTTTAGGGTAAGGAAACACACAGAGAGCACTTTGGGTAAAAAAGGTCTGTTACTGCCACTGACACACCTTGACCTTCTTAATCACAAGGGCTGCCTTCTGAATTTCTCCTTTTGACCTACTATCACCAGCACCTACACGGCCATGAGGTTAACAAAGTGGTCTTTTTAAAAATAGCAAAATAATGATTAAAAAACAGAGATCCTGGGGCAGCCAAACTGTCTGGGGTTCAATCTGACCTCTACTAGTCACCATCTGTTTGATTTTGAACAAGTTATTTAACCTCTCTGTGCATCAGGTTCTTCTTTGCTAAAATGAAGATTAGAGTTATAACAATAGCACTTATTTTTTATAAATTTTGGGGAAAAATTAAACAAATGTAAATATAAAGTGCTCAAAAGGGGACACATCACAAAGTACTCTATAAATATTAACGATGATCTTTAATAAAATAAATTCTGACACAAAGGAATCCATGATTTTTGTTCTTGAGTTTCATTAGAAAATTTCAAGAATTTTTAAAGATAATGAAACATTAACTAGTTAGAAAGTTCCAGCTTCAAGACTTTCAAATATAGTTGGGGATGTTGAATCCACTTTTGTTTTTATTTTAGTGGGAAGAAGGGATAGATGAGACAAACTCTCCAGTCAATCATTTAGTTGTACAACAATAAAGCAAATTTCCATCCCAAATAGACATGTTCTGGAAATTGTACTATAAATCTTTATCAAATAATGCACATAATCTGAGAAAACTGAGCTATCTTGCCTTCTCTTAAGATACAGTTACAAAATCACAAGGGAACAAAAAATAATCACTTTTTCTCTAAAATCTATTACTGACAATTTCCAAATGTCTTCAAATGTGGCAAAGAGAAATTCACCATATAACAAAGGCAACGGGAGGCCTCCTCCTCCCTCTCAGCCACTACCTGCCTCCTACAAGGGAAATCACTGGATTATTTTGTCTGTTTTTTACTTGATTTACATGGAATCAGGCTACATTAATTTTCTGTAGCCAGCACTGTTCACTCAATATCTTTTGTAAGATTTATTCCTACTTGACATATAATTGTAAATTTCTCATTCTTGCTATTTTATAGCATCAAATAAGCATTCTATAGGAATCCTCATAAATATTTGATTACTAAATAATCTGGGCTTGGTAATGGAGCAGTGACCATGTTAACTACATTGTGTGAATGACATCATTTCATCCTCGCAATGATCTGCCAAGTTATGGTGATGCCACTCTAACATGTTATGGTGGTGGTGAAGATGTTGATGCCCATCTTAGTGGTTAGAAGATTAAGGTTTAGAAAAACTGAAGTAGCCTATAGTAATCTAATTATAAGTAGCAATTTAAATTTAGTATGATTTAAATTTAGATAGATTATTCTTAGAGGAGTCTCTAAGCTATACTCTGCCTGTAATAAACATTATTATACCCTAAGATTATTAGTGATAAACTCAGCAGTGTAGACTGGGTCTAGAGGCATATCCAGAGTGGCTTGGTTGGTAAACAGAAGCCTCCTTAAATCAAGATTTTGGCTCATTATATAAACAACTATATTATCACATCACCTATAATAAAGTTCCAATAGATAATTACATATTTGTTTTTATTATGTGACTTTTTATTCAGATTTTGCCTGAGAAATTAAGTTTAAGAAATAAAAATGCATGAAGTATTTTATATTATTCTTCACATCTATGTCTGTATTTATCATAAGGCTGAAAGCAAATTCATAAAAACAGCGAGGGTGCCAGAAAATAGGAAATCATATCATGTTTAAATCTTTAAGCCATTCTCAAGGTTCCAGGTCTTTTTGCTTGGGTCATTAACACTTCAGTGTGAGTGGAGAAAGGGAGAGCAGATGGAAGTGAAACCCAAATGACTTATTTTTTTTAACCTATTTTAAGTACTTGTAAAAAAATGAAGGAGAAAAGTACAAAAATTACAGCCTAAAATGAGGTTTGAAGATTATTTGAGGGTTTCTTTATTATCACTCAACCACCCTTACTAATTTGCAAGTATAATTGAGAATAGGGCATAAAAGTCAATTTGAAAACCGGTTTTCAGGAGCATTAAACCTTACAAGTTGAATGGATTCTATAAGGATAGCTTTCCTACTTCCAAAAAGGATAGGAAAAAAATCATCTTCCAGGATGACAATTACTGTAAAGTAAGAAATGCAATTTCCTAAGTTAAATTGCAAGCAGCAAAAGTAAAACTGTGCAAAAGTCTTGTTTCCTCCTATCGGTTCCACAGGCCCATGATAACTAATGGATCTCAGAGTGCGAGAAGTAAAACTGCAGGTACTAAGTCACAGATAGGAGCAAAAAGTTCTGGCATTAATTATAATTGTACAGAGTGATGATGTACCTCATTGTTCAAAAAGCTAGAGGGAAAGATTTTCAAAGTTTTCTCCCTAAAGAAATGATAAATACTTTAGCTGTGTTTATCTAATTTGAACACTGAACATCGGACAATAAATATATGTATCAAAGCATTACATGATGCCTATCTCATTAATGTGCTCATTTTTATGTTTTCATAAAGAAACCTCAAGAAACATTCACTTCTCCAAAACTTGATGGAATTACCTATCACACTGAAAAATGCATTTAGCCACATCTTTGTATATAATTTCAGGAATCCCAAGATTTTCCTAAAGCCTAACACAAATGTATCACACTAAGAACCGAGGTCCATCTAGCACTGTGAGATCCTCTTCACACTGCAATCTGCACAGAGCAGGGGGCCGTCTGTTCTCACTTTGCACAGCCAGGGACCGACTGCACAGTGCTTGGAAGAGGTGAGCAGCCTGATGTGCATTTAAACCGAGGCACAGGGAATGCAGCCATATCTCAGTGATGGCGCAGAGATGTTATTTATTGCCTTTGCTCCTGTGTTTTCTAAACTTGTACAGAAAAGAACATTGCTATTTCTTAAGTCATTTCTCTTCAACTTGTCTGTTTCAGCATTTGAGGTATAAAGTAAAAACCTAATAATAAGAACAAGAAAATATCATCTTGAAAAAACTTGTGAAATAAGTAACCTGCATTCAATAATTTGTATGTGATAAGCACTCTACTAAACACACATTTTTCCTTATTTTAAAATAAGTAACATTTACTGAATGAGTAGTGTGCAGTAAGCACTCTGCTAAACATACTGTTTAAAAAATATTTTGTGTTTGTTTTGCATTATCTGAGTTTTTACACATGCCTTTAAACTGGGATTTTTGTTGGCGTTTTTTTGGTCTGACAATTTCTGCTTTTAATCAGAGTATTTAATACACTTACAGGCAGTATGACTATTGATTCATGTAGACTTTTAAAGTTTTTTATTTTATATTTCTTGCTTTCTATTCCTTTTACCTCTCTTTTTTAACCCTTTAATTTCATATCTCTGTTTGATTTATATATTTCTCTTAAGTCCTTTTTCCTACTTTTCATATAGCTATTTCTTAACATTTATTCTTTCTTAAAAATTACTTTTAAATTCACAATTCATATTCTTGATTATAAATGAGCCTAAAACATACTATTAACTGAGTCAAATTTCTAGATCCCAAATGTTTCCATACTCTTACATATACATCAAACCTCTGCATCACCACGTTATCACTTTTACCTACCTCAACTTTACCTAGTTTGAAATTTTAAAAATAGACATAAGAAAAAAACAATTACATTTAATATTTGGTCATTTTCTATATATTTTCTATATATTTTCTATATATTTGGTCTTTAGTATTTCTCATATGCCAAGTCCTCCTTTGATCATATCCTCGCTTATATATGTCCTTCAAAAACTTGGTGGGGTTTTTTTTTGTTGTTTTTTTGGTACTGGGGATCGAACTCGGGACCTTGCGCTTGCGAGACAGGTGGCAGAACCACTGAGCTAAATTCCCAGCCCCAAAAACTTGTTTTTTGAGGATCTGTGGATGGTAAACTAACTAGATGTTATTTTTGGAAAAATAGTCTTTCTTTATTCTTTTTTCCTGTTCCTTGAGTAATGGTTTGGTTTGATAAAACATTGTTGGACTGACTGTTATTCTTACTCATCCATTTAAATGTTATTTCATTATCTGTGGCCTCCAAGACTCTATCATCAATCCATACAAGTATTATTATTTCAGAGACCACCTGTTGGTGCAGACTAGTAGTTCCAAAATTGTTCTCTTTATACCCGAGCCTCTTCAATTTCATTATAAGGTTCTCAAGTACAGCTTTAATTTATGATGACAATTCCATTTTGATATGACTATACCTATTCTTTCTCCAACTATACAAAAAGTCCACTAATATCCTTGCAAATATCTTTTCTCTACCATTTCCTCTGATATTATTCACCAAACTCTTGTACAAGAGTATATATTATGTAGAACACTGTCCACAAGAAGTGTGACACAAGCTGCACATGCAATTTAAGATTTTCTTCTGTAGCCACATGAAAAAGTAAAATGAAAGATGTTTTAATTTAATATATGTTTACTTAACCCATTGTATCTATGATAATATCATTTTAACATGTAATCAGTATAAACATTATAGATGATTCTTTTTAAATCTAGTCTGTATTTTCCACTTACTGCACATCTCCATTCAGACCACCTGCATTTCATATGCTCCCTAGTCAGACTACAGGTTAATAGCTATCATACTGGATAGCATATGTTATAAAGCATAAAAATGATCCTCTGTATTATTTAACTGCATTCTAGTATGTTTTTCTCTTTGTCTATCATTATGGCAAGTTCTCTTATTCTCTTTTAAACTTTTATTCTAATATTTATCCATCTATTCTGCTTTTTATTTCTATGATTCTATGTTTACTTCCAAAATTATTAATCATTGCTTTCTTCAGGATTGTCTTAGGAACTATTCTTGTCAACTATTCTTGCCTTTTCTTTCATACTTTCATTTTTAATTCTCAAGGAAAAGTAAGCCTGATGCATCCATTTAAACATTCTAAAAATGTTTATTTTAAATCTTTGTCAGACTTCCATAAAGTCAATTTTATCTGGCATGAAACCATGTACTGATTATTGGGTTTTTAAATTTGTTTGTTTGTATTGTCATTTTTAGAGGTACAAGTGTTCAAATGTTCTGGAATCTAAATTGGAAGGACCACTCAGGTAGGAGTTTATTTCCTCTTGTGTTGTTTTGATGCTTTCACTCTTAATTCTCCTTTTATAATAGTTGGGAGCTCATCTGCATCCCTGGGATCCTTAGTATTTCAGGCCTCACCTCTGAGATGCCATCACAGGTCACCTGGGGTCAAATGTTTCAGCTTCTTTTCAGGGGGTTCATTTCCCACTTTTTCTCTCACTCTGGTTCTCCTCATTACCCATGAGATCCTTTTCACTGCAATAAAAGCTCTCTGCAAGTGGGGATTCATGTTTGTACAAAGGCATATGTTATGGCTTGTGTCTAAATGTCCCCTGGGGGCCCCCAAAGCCTCATGTGGTCACAGGTGGAGCTTTTTCAGAGGTGGCTGGATCTACAGTGTGTGATGCTGGGATTAAGGGTGTGTGATTACTAAATTAGTCCACTGATTGATTTGACATAGTTCAGAGTGTGGATAATGGGAAGGCCCATTTTAGGTGTGAGTTCTACCTGCCATAAGGGCAGGTAGCATGGATATAATATAAAGGCTAGAAAGAGGGCTGCTATGGCCACTTGCTGCTTGCTTCCTCGCTACTTTGCTGCCTTCTTGGCTTCTGCCCACCGTGAACTGTCTTTCCTCTGCGATGCCCCTTTGCCATGCCACCCTGCCTTGGAGCCAGCCAGCTATGAACTGAAACCTGTACTAACTGTGAGCCAAATAAACCTTTCCTCCCTTAATTTCTGTGTTGAGTATTTTGTCTCAGCAACTAGAAAAGTAACTAAGACAGCATACCTGCCATCAGAATACTAAAGGCTCTGAGTATTTGTTGAATGAATTACTGAATAAATAGTCTTGTCAAAGTTTTGTTTTAGGTACTAAGTTTGCCTTTACTCTGTACTCTTTTGTACCTGTAACCCCACAGGGCCAAAACTCTGAACAATCACATTTCAAATTTAGATCCAGAAGTCAGAAGGCCTGTAGCATCAGCCCAAAATTTGGTTTACAATATCTGTTTCTTTTCTGGTATGTGGCTAGGTGACGTTATTATTCTGGAACACATGCCTTTTTGCTTTTAAAAACTCAAATACAAGTATACATAAACATTTCTATATGTATATAGCTGTATATATGTACATGTATATAGCCATATATATGCATACATGTCTCATTACTTTGTGTTTGTAACAGAAAGTTATAGAAGCTTTAACTTCTATCCCAAATTGACTTAAGAGCTGGCTATTCACTAAGTATTCCTATAGCAAATATATTAATGCCTTTATTGTGAATATCCGTAATGCTGGTCATTTATTATTTTTTAGTTCATCTTATGCTTTATGAGGAAAAGATTTCACTTAGATTCTATAGTATGAATAGCATTGAAGCCCTGAAAGTTAGGGCCACTGAGGAAAATCCATCAATTAGGATAAATTATAGGAAGTTTTTATTTCTTAAATATTAATTTAATAAATTACTTTCATGATTTCTAACCAGTTAATGATTATAGAAACTATAACAACATTTGTACACAGTAATATGAATGAAACAAAGACTTTATATTCACATATTTACTTTCACAGCGATATATAACTATAACCTTAAAGAGTTAACTATCATTATTTCATGAAATTATCCAATACATAATGGCAAAGTGACAGTTTTGTCATTAATACCCATGCTATAATTATCACACCACAAAATTTATACATGTATTTTTCCAAATCAGGACAGAAAAACAACCTATATGACAGTGATGGGGAACCTTTTAGAGCTTTCAATGATAACAAACAACGGGCTGTGGTACTTGTGCCATAGATTTGCCATCACTGGCCTATATGATGTAGAACTTCGTACAAAGAATAAACTTTGTTCAGGGTAGTTTTAGTCACAATTAAAAATGAATTTGTACTGGACTAGGGATTTACCTCAGTGGCACCATGCCTGCCTCACGAGCTCAAAGTCCTGAGTTCAATTCCCAGTATCAAAAAAAGAATTTGTATTGTTTATAGGGTACTAAAATATGTGCCCCATATTTTCATTAGAAAATTAAGAAGCATTTTTGACTCACCTAGGTTTTTCAAACTCCTGCTAAGAAAGAAACATCATGTATATAGTGATATGATTGAGTTTATAATTATCAGATTCAAAACTCAGTATCTGAGTTTAGATAATTTCTATAGTAATTTCAGAAAAATTATTTATGTAGAATCCTGGTACATGTACTTAATTTAAAATGTGTGATTTTATTTTACCGAATACCACTTACTGTATTTTTATACTAAGCTTACTAGTTTGAAACATTTAAACTTGCAAAATATTTATATAATAAAAAAATACTCAAAAACTTCAAGTTGAAACAGTTGTTAATAATTTACTAGTTATAAAGCCAATATTCCCATCTAATACTTCTAAAAATGTACCTTGTTTTAACTTTAATCTTCGATTTACCCATTATTGACTAAATGGAGATCCATAAAGGATGTATTCTACCAATATTCAGTATATGTTGGTTATTTTTGCCCCACTCCCTCATATCTATCTCTGCAACTATAAGTTCATCTGAGGGCTAGGAAAATTCCATTTCAGAATTACATCAATAATAACAGGGTTGTTTGCCAATCTATTGTTTCAATTCCCAGCAACCAATAGGTTTTCATCTAGTATGGCATTATAGTCAGCACTTTTCTCACACACAAATAACATTAGTCTGAAGATCCAAAGACAAAATGATTTATGAAAATGATTTATATAGAAATAAAGTATTTTGAAGACCTTTTGGTATTGTCAAAGGAACCAGGGATGACAGGTATGTACTGCAAGTTGAAACCAATAAAAGGAAAAGAGATTTATACTATCATACAATAGGTTGAGACTTAAAAACTGAACAATAGTAAGATGAGAATGAACTATAGCATAAAGAAACCAAAAATACAATAACTGGATTTCAAATAGTGAATTGGAGATAATAAAGCACTTAATTCATTTTGCAGATTATGAATTTAAATCATATAGAAAACTGAGATGAGAATTTGATTCAGTATGTGGAAGCCAGCCTATAGGAGAAATATAATCACAAATATCTGGTTATGTAAATGTAATAATCTTTTATTTATCCCAAATTTACTTGGAATTTGACTTTTTCTTGATTTTTTAAAGGTTTCTTTCTGGTTACATTTTCTATCTCTATGAAAAAATTTCCTGTATCATTCTTTTAGAGTAGGTATGCTGCAAATAATTACCTTATATTTTCTTCATCATAGAATGTCTTTATTTCACCTTCATTTCAAAATGATAATTTGCTAGACATACAATTCTAGGTTGACACTTCTTCTCAACACTTTAAAATGTTATGCACTGTATTCTGACTTCTATAATCTGATCAAACAGCTACTGTATTTCAAATCATTGTTCCCACATAGCTTTTTCTCTTACTGTATTCAAGGATTTATCTTTAGTTGTCTTACATTTTTTCCTGAAACTTTATATGTTTCCATTCATTTCAATACTTTTCACTCTTATGTGTTGGAGCATTTTTATAATAGCTTTCCCTGCTGTCACTGAATAGAGACCCTTTCTACGACCCTCAACCCTGATCTAGATGCTTCTCCTGGGGCCACCTCCATCTGTGCTGGTGCAGCCACCTCAGTTTTAGAGTGTTAGGTATAGGCTGTTTAATACCAGAGAGGAAAAATGTATATTCATTCCTAACTGGATGGTACCACAACTTCTGGTCCCCTACAATCTTTCCATTGCTATTTATTGTCAATCTTTAAATGGCTTATCCATTCTCTTCAGGTTTGATTGCTACATTCACTATGAAAGACAAGGTAAGGTATACTCCTTACACTTTTCCTTGTAAATCATGTGGATCCATATACTTAAGTTAATTCCCTTACAAATCCAGACTCACAATCTTTAGTTACTATAGTAGTTTTCTTAACATTTGTTATTATCACTGATCTATTTGGTTTTAAAGTAACCTCAACTCTCTTACTTAATTTCTATGTGTCTGTCCATAGTTGGTCACTTTTTCTCCTTTCTTGAACGTTTTGGTTTTATTCCTTTTCATAATCCATTTTCACCTCTTTAGCTTTATAGTTCTGTACTCTTTTGTTATGTTTGGTGATGACCATAAAAATTAGACAAGTATTACTGACTGATGAAAGCTTAAGACTGAAAAGACTATAGAATGCTTTGACTCCACTTAGCATTTCTATATATATATATA
>NW_004624788.1:36386-88450 GCF_000247695.1 Heterocephalus glaber
ATATTTCGGGGATCGAACTTGGGACCTCGCGCTTGCGAGGCAGGCAGCAGAACCACTGAGCTAAATCCCTGGCCCCTTTCAAAATATTTTTAAGTCCTGTGTATATTTTAAATCCTAAACTTTCATAAGATCAATTAATTTAGCCCATAATTTTAATATCGGTGTCTATTTCTCTTATTTTTCTGAGCTTCTATCTAGCATCATTTTTCTTTTGCATGAAGAACCCCACACACACACTGTTTTTTCAATGTGGATATGCTGTTGATGAATTCCCTCAACTTGCCTAAAAATGTCATTATCTGACCATAATAGTTTAAAGACACTTTCTTAAATACAAAATTCTATTTTATCGTAGAACTTTGAAGATGTCATTCCATTGTTTCAGATTCCATTTGCTTTTGCTGAAAAGTCAGCCTCTTTGAAGATTTTTTAATCACATCTGCTTTTGAGCAGTTTTGCCAGTACTTTCTCTGGAAAGATCAGAAGGGAATGCAACCATGTCCAGCTCTCTGAGAGTATATCTTCTGTTGAATATAAGATACCATTGTAGCATGTGGAAAGAAGAAAAGCAGCCTCCGTGATCTGAGACTGAGGACTTGTTCTTGGTGGGCCTGGCACTCACTGGCAGTTAGTTCTCTAGTTCCCTTGGTAAATGTGAATAATTTCAACATCAGATAAAGCTGTCTGTGACCATGACAGCTCTAGACAAAAGTTAGGTCACTCTGTAATGTCTGAACAGAGACATATCATGAATGTTGCCAGTGTACACAAATGAAAAACCTTTCACTACCCTGGCTAGTGTGAGTGACTGCTGCTTCCTTACCAATTACAAATAACACTGCCCTTGGTCTAGTTGGCTCTCCTAGATAGCCACTCATTATAGAATTAACCCCGCTTCCCAAAAGCATTCAATCTGAGTTAAGGCCTTACTTCCATAAACATTCACTCAGCTCTCTTAACATAAAGCCTAATCCTATCATCAGTGCTCTCTATTACCCTCATATAGAATGCCCAATGGTCCCGTCCCCCATGGCATGTAACTCCCTCACCAGAGAAGGTAATAAAAGTCCAACCTGCTCAAGTACAGGTGTGTGGTCTCTGAAGGTCACTGACCTGTATGTTTATATGTGTAGAAAAACAGGAGAAAATTGCCATACTTGTTTCTGAGGAAGATCTCTACTTTTACTTTCCAGATTTTTGTTAAAAACATATTTTTATTATGAAATTGTGAATATTAAGTGTTCTGTTTATAAATGTGTATACATATAAGATCTCTTTCCACATGTCTTCCTCTAGAATGTGGTAATATTTGTGTTGTCTGCTGGATTGAAAACAAATGTCTGGATGAGAAGCTTTTGTGTGATTCATGTTTTTGGGGTATTTTTTTGTTTATTGTTGTTTTGTTTGGGGTACCAGGAATCAAACTCAGGGCCTTGTGCTTGCCAGGCAGTTGCAGTGCCACTAAGCTAAATCCCTGGCCCCTTACGATTCATGTTTATACACTGGGCCTTTTCACATTTTCTAAAACGTCTACATACTTAACTCTCAGTCTAATAAATCAATTTTCTTAAGACACTAGCATGGATGTTGTGGATTAAAATTAACTAAATTACAGATACAGATTAAACTAAGTAATCTGAAAGATTATGACTCATCCTCATTTCCAGAGAGCCTGGGGCAATTTGTTTTATCTTCTCCTTGGATAAGGCTTAAATGGCAAAATTTCTCACCGAAGAGGCTCACTAAAGAGAAAAGGTACAATGAAAAATACAATATATTCTAGAAATCTTAAACATAGAAAAAGATACACGCCACTATGTTATAATGTTATATTTTAGGTTAAATATTTAGAGAGCTATTCTTCTCAGGTGATGCCTGATATAATATTGAAAGTTTATAACAATCAAAGCCTAATGTATTTTTCTTTTATTTTTTGGAAATAAAAAAAAACATTCCATTGTATAAAAATAGTTTTCTAGAACTTATTCAGCAGATCTCTAAATTAGCTTGTGCCTTTTGAAATGTTTTATCTTAATTACAATAGGTAATTTATATATTTTCTATGACTTTCACTGAAGAAATCCAAATTAGTATTTTCAAAAGTTAAGCTGGTGACCACAAAGGAAATTATGTATTTTATCATCTTTTATTTTTCACAGACAGATATTATCAAGTATTTTGCTGCATATCAAATTTTACATATGTAATTGGTAAAATGGAACATTGAAGGAGACCAAAATTCTGTATCATTTCTATTTAGAAATCTATTTTTATTACAGCATTCCTAAAAAACAGAGCCATATTTTATACCAAGTTTTATCATAATGTGAGTTAGTATTGCAAAACAATAAGCTTTAGTACATAAGACTAGAGTGTCTGAGGAAAATGCCACCTGTGCCTTAAATATTTTATTGCAGACATAATGGTAATGCATGACATCCTTGAAACCACTGTACCGAAGGTGTATTATTTTTTGCTAACAAAAATAGCATTATTGTTGAAGGGATATTTTATGTACCTTTAATGAATACTTCTAGTAGTTTTCTTCACCTACAATAATTTAAACAGTCATAAAATTTCATTCACTTACCTTATGTCAAATAGAAAATCATCAAAAATAACACATTTAGTAACACTGTGTAACTCATTCCAATGGTGTTTCATGCATTACTTCCACATTTGGAAATAAAGCTTACCTTTTTCCATGGAGTTGCTTTTTTTAATATGCTATGTTCATTACAAGAATGACTGGTTCCATATTTTATCAAAACAAATTCAGTTATATATTTACTTTTTACTATAATCTACCCAACATGCCTAATTAGCTCTGAAAAGTAGATAGCTTTGACATAGACTTTAAGAAATATCTGATGAAAATGGAAATTAAGCAGGAGAAATGGTTGACATGTTTTATTTTCTCTTTTTGCTTTTCCTTTCATATTTTCATGAAGTCATAGCATTTCAAAGGGGCAGGAAAGGAAGGGCACTATATTAGTTTTATATCTGGAAGATAAAATGAAAGAACTAGAAATGGTTGGAGCTCTGTCTAGTTTTACACCCAGTTATTGGTTGACTTAGTGATCTGAAATTGTACAGAATAAAAAGAATGGAACTTTTGACTTTCCAACAATTACCTTTTTTGTAAACATGTTGATTGAAAAAAGAAAAGACAAAACCTCTTTCCCAGCTAGGGTTTGTGTTGCTGCAGGGCAGGAATTTTGTCTCATCCACACATCACTTGCCTCTGAGCCTATAAAATAATGCAGAAAGCACAGAAACTTTCACTAACTAAAATTTGGTTGAAATATTTTTCTAATAAGATGAGAAAATGAAGAGAAGTTAAGAGAAAAAAAGACTATTAATACTGAAAATAACTTCAGTAAATTAATTATAACTTATCTCTTAAGTAATTATCTTAATGTTTTCCTTACCATGCAAGGACTGCTTAATTTTATGTACAATATAAAACTTGACTAAAGCACGAACTACTTTGAAAAGTCTACTTTCTGACAGAAACTTTGGTGAAAATATAATTTCCTCACAATTTCAAGTTTCATAATTCAAATAAGGGAGAGAAAACATGTGAGTTCTGATAACATGGAATTTCATAATAGTTTGGCAACTAAAGACTTGTAAAGGTGTACTTTGCACTTTTGGTGGGAAAAGGTATGAGTATAATTTTTACAATGGATAAATACTGACATTACAGAAATATCACCACAGAATGCATAGAAATTGATGTGGACTCTAGAATAAGTTTAATATAAATAACTGTAGATACTTCTCACCTTTTCTACTTTGAATTGCTTTCATAGCATAGAATGTAATAAGATTTTTAGTTTTGAAATTCATAAAGCAATATAAAAGGAATAGAAAGGAAAGAAAGAATATAGCAATATCTTTTTTAAATGATGCTTAAATGTGTATATATAAATGATAGATAATATAAACATGTACACATAAATTCACCTACATACACATTATCCATGCATACGTGTTTTAGGGACGTGTTAACTGCATGCCACCTTGCTTAAGACCCACTTGTCCCTGTTTGTCCATTCTGTAACGTGGAAAGTAACGTAAATTCAGTAGTTTTTGCTGAAGCCTAATGACTAAATGCTATAAAAGCCTGATAACATAAAACAGTTATAAGAAATTGAAGTTGCTCAAGTACATAGCTAAAATATTTGGAAATAATTTATTGTTATATTAATATAGTTCACTATTATTCCAAATCAGTTTTTCATTTCCTTTGTGAACAGCACCTCGTCTTCTCTTTTCAGCTAATATTTCAACTAATATCAAATGTATACTATATGCTATATACTACGCTAGGTGATAACTAGTTAAAGATAAACTAACCATGTCTCCAACCCCAAAAGGCTATCCTAGATGAATGTAATAAAATAAATATGTCACATAGAAACTTAAGCTGAAAATCTAATTATCTCCAGAAAACATCAGGTGTTAATACATCACTTTTCTATTAATCCTTTCCATTTGATGCTAAGGAGTGAACAAATATCTTTTTCTAAAAAAAAAAAAAAGATGAGTATTTGTGCTGCTGTTCTACAGGCCATTTTAGTTTCCCAAATTTCTGAAATTAATGCTCACCTGCTCTATATGCTATCTACACATCAATACACTGGTTTCTGGCCTATCTTGAACTATCACTAAAAGCGGCACTAATTACTTCTCAAACGCCAAGTCTAGTGGTAGGTTCTGCAGTTAGTGATGACGTTGTTTTGTTTTGAGACAGGGTCTCAATAAGTTGCCCAGCCTGCTGTCTGACTGACAATCTTCCTGCCTCAGCCACCCATGAACCTGGAATTACAAGTGTGCACTACTGCACCAGGCTTATCTATAGCTCTTGACTCTATTCCACATTTGCTGTTTTTTAAAACTCTTCCCTCTGAACCTCTGGCCTTCTGAGTTCCTCAGTTCTGCATCCAGCTCTCAGAGCCCCTGTCTGTGACAGTTGCTGTCTTCTATCTCCTACTTCTGGTGCACACTGCTCTCACTTCATCAGGCAAGCATGCAGACTCATCCCCCCACTTTGCTTCATAAGTATCTGACATTTTATAGATTCAATTAAAATTTCATTTAAAAAGTGAAATAGACTAAATATTATCCATGAGTAGAAATAAAACAATATTTATAAGGGGAGAAATTCAGAACTTTTGTTTACTTCAGTATTATTCTTATGAAACATAGATTTTATATGAAATATAGTCTACAAGGATGCCTCTTAAATTGCCACTTTATGAGCAAATGTTTGAGTTATGTCAGACCCCAAAGAGCGTATCTGAGATCAAACACTGGAATGGTTGAAAACTTGATCAAATTTATGACCACACTGTTTTTCATTGAAACAAAAATAAGATGTGAATAGGACTGGTGCAAGGGTATTATAGGACCTGCATTCCTAGTGTTCTACTTCACCCACAATGTGATATCAACAGGACCATTTAATTGCACCCTTGTGGAATGGGAAACTTGCCATGATAAGGGAATCTAGAGTCACAGGCTCACTGCCTTTCATGGCAGTAGGCTAGAAAAGAACCCATGTCAGCTGTAATGTGTGCCTACTTCCACCCAGGGAATTCTTTGCTCTCCCATCACTTATTTCTTTCCTCTGTTTTATTTCTTCCCTTCATGGGCATTGAACCACAGGAGAAAGCATTAAAATGCAACAGACCTAGGTGATGGCTGAGATTCTACATTTCTAACAAACTCACTGGACATACTTATATTGATGGTCTGTGGACCGTATTTGAGTAGCAAGGTTTCAGAGTATATTAGCTATATTTGCTATAGTATATTTGCTATCTCTGTATATTTTTTAAAGCTGAACTGAAAATATTTTTTCTACTTCTTCTTTATCTTTTCACTCACCAAGATCCATCTCAACTTTCCTGTTTCATGCTTCCTAAAACATACAGACACCTCTGTGTAATGACTTTATTGCACATGTACTCCAGTCCTATGAAAATTAATTATAAACCGTTCTATTTTGTCTATTATGTTTTGCTGAAATTTTTCAGGGACATGGTTGGTTGGTGTGTGTGTGTGTGTGTGTGTGTGTGTGTGTGTGTGTGTGTATGTGTGTGTGTTTTCAATTACATGACAAGGAAGTATAAGAGTTCACTAGAAAGGAAGGGGACTTTGAAGTCAGAGCTGGATTTGACTTTTAACTCTACTTACCCATTAACTGCAGTATCAGTAATTTCTCTGCGGTTCATTCAGTCTTGTCTTTAAAGCAAGGTTAATATTATCTTTATTTTAAATAGCATTTGCTTCTAATAGTAACATTACAGTCTGGGTTTTTTTTTTTGGTAAAGATTTAAAGCAATTATTGAGGATTAATTCTTAAGAGCCTTGGCACAATACAGTTGATGAATAAAGGCTGATTATATTTCTTTTCTTTCCCTTTTCTGAGCCTCTGTTTCAATGCAACAACCAATTGGTGTAAAACTGCAGTGCTCATGAAACGTCCTGGGAAATTTTTGAAAACTGCAGTTGCCCATCCCTACTCAGTGAGATGCTTAGGACTCCTAACTTTCATATGCATTTCCTCTGACTCTGTTGTGGGTGGTTCAGGGACTTTAGTTTGAGAAGCATAGATGAAGTTCTACAAGAAACAGGTATTACAATCACGATGGCTCCTAGTGCAATATTCCTCAGTCCTGGTATTCAACAGGTACTGACTATATGAAGCAGCATTAGCAATAAAAACAATAGTAATTAATATAAATCATATTAATAATTTAAATAGCATTATTGTTTATATTGTAGATTACATTTATGGTAGTTCTCTACCAACTGAATTATTTTACTGTTCAGGAAATTCCCTTAGTACCTCTAGAAGATATGGAAGAGAGTTTCCAACTCCTCAGTTTATCCAACAGTTATAAATGTCTTATCAGGAATTTAAAAATAAATTCACCTACATTTCTCTCATGGCTTGTGTTTAGATGTCCCGCCAAAGCTTCATGTAGTCCTAAGTGGGGCCTTTTCAGAGGTGGCTGGATCTAGAGTGTGTGACTGATTCATGATGCAGTGCTAGGATTAAGGGTGCTAGGATTAAGGGTGCGGGCGCTATCCGCCCTAAGGCCAGGTATGCTAGATACAATATAAGAGACAGCAAGAGTCTTGCTGCTAGTTACCTGTGGTTGGTTGCTTGCTGGTTGCTACTTCATTACTGGCTACCTTCTACCTCTCCTTCTTTGCCATGGACCGTTTCTCCTTTGTGATGCCCCTCTGCCATACCACCCTGCCCTGGACCCAGGCAACTATGGACTGAAACTTCTACAAACTGTGAGCCAAATAACCTTTTCTACTTGAACTTTGCATGTTGGGTATTTTGTCTCAGCAACAGGAAAAGTAACCAAGACAAGTTCCAATAATTAAAACTTGTATAATATCTCACATCTTTACACATGAAGTAAAATCCTGAGGTTTACAATATAAAAGCTTCAAATTATTTTACTAAAAGTGGGGGTATCTCCATACTGATTTCCACAGTGGGTGCAGCAGTCTGTACTTCCAGCAACAATGGAGAAGGATTCCTTTTTCCCCACAACCCCGGCAGCATTTATTATTAGTTGATTTATTGATAGCATCTATTCTTTCTGGAGTGAAAACTAGGATTAGAGTTCCCATTTGACCCAGCTATTCCCCTGCTGGTATCTTCCCAAAAGAATTAAAAGAATCATACCACAGTGATATATGCGCACCCATGTTTAGAGTGGCACAGTTTGTAATAGCTAAAACTTGGAAACAGCCCAAATGCCCATCAATTGGAGAATGGATAAAGAAGATGTGGTTTTTTTCAATATAAAATGGAGTACTACTCAGCCATAAAGAATGAGAAACTAGAGACATTTATAGCTAAACGGTTGCACATTGAGGCCATACTCTTAAGTGAAATAAATAGGACACACATGTGTAAATACCAAATAGCTTTTTTGGTGTAAGAAACTGAAAGTGTAAATGAGGATCAAACGGCATAATAGATAATGTGAAATAGGTAGAAAAGGTCTAAAGGGTGAGGGGAAGTGGGAAGGGTAGGGGAAAGGAAAGAGGAAAAGGAATAAATATGAGAAAAGGAAAAACTGGAAACAAAGTCTTTGTAAATAGGGAGGGGTGGAGGGGCTGAAGGGAGGGCGGGGAAGGGGGAAAAAATAAGAACCAAGATACATCATGTAAAGGTAGAAATTCCCAATGATGAATGACATCATATTGTATACCTAAAATGTACCAATAAACTTAATGAATTAAAAAAGTGAGGGTTCTTTTTTATGACAATAAGTAACAACAAGGACCCATGTGCCACTAGAGGCAATGGAGGCACATCCCCTGTTGTTTCATCTTATGGAGTTTCATTTGGTGGAAAGACAGACAAAAGCAAAGTAAATAAGAAGATACTTAACGCAATTTACATAGAGAAAATAAATAAATTTTGTATAGGACAGTGGCTGTGCGGTGTGTACTGGGCTCCACCAGCAAAATTCCTCCTTGAAGTCTAAATGACAAGCTTGCAGAAGTGCTATTAGCTGATACACAGTAAGAAAGCTGCATTTTTTTCTCCTGAAGAGAGTCCCCTGACCCAAGACCATGTTTCTTTCTCAGGACACTTACACTCACTCACTGTCAACATAAGGATATAAAATAGCAAGGCCTATTCTAGGACTCCCTGAGTTATACTGAACCATTTTTGTGATTGTGTCATGATCCAATCTCTGCCTTGTCCCAATTCTGCCTTCTTCTCTTTCTCTACACATACCAAATCTCTGCACATTACTCTCCCTGAGTCAGCTTTCTGTGGAAGTCAGAAGCAATGGGCCAGAAATGGAAACTGAATGTTTACCTGACTCCCCTAGAATACCACAATTTATTTCATATTTCCTAATCTCATTGCATTTATGCTCATAGAATTACTTCATTTATAAAGCAGGTTCTCTACAAATTCATGCCTACTGCTTCCTTTAGTCCTAAAAATAGGACTCTTTGCCTCAAATAAATATTCATTTTTTCTTCTAAAGCTATTTATCTGAAATTCAAATAATGTCATACTTTTGTGAAGAAAAGGGTCTCTGAATTGTGTGAGGTATCATACTGGGAAATCTCCCTTCACTCCATTCTAAAGTTTTTTTTTTTCACAACAATCTTACCACATTACATTTATAAGACATTTGTTATCCCTCTGGTATTATATAAAGTACTTTCACATTTATTATTTCATTTTATCCCAAGAACAATTTTATGAATTTACAAATTATTATACCATTATAATAAGAAACTTGAGATTTAATATGTTTTAATAAACATGTCCAACAACATCAATCCAGTAGGTAATTAAATTTTAACTTAAACCCAGGAAAGATACTTGACCCACCTTTATTATGTTCATATATTAATTTTTTTAAAACTCATTCTCTTCTCTTACCAAAAAGGAACCCAGTACATTTTATTCTAGTAATGAAAATAAAGACAAAAGTAATTTTCAAAAATGCAAATTTTAAACGCAATCTGCCACTTCTGAATACTTTAAAAAGAAAAAGAAAATTTCCTTTTTTCCAGAATTCCACACTCTACTATCATAAAACTTCCTTTTATTCTGTTCTGGTCTAAGATCAGTCACATATTGTTAATACCCTAGTGGGACAATATAAATACAAGAGCCCATCAGAAGAGTTGATTATATGGGACTTTTAATACATACCAGAATAAATGCCAATCGATTTAGTGTTCAAAAAAGGAATAAGATTTCAAGAATTAAGGAAGGACACTGTGGAAAGGAAAATGACAAAAGGAGAGAACAGTATATTTTGAACCATATCTTATTTTTTCAATACTCTTTCCAAACTGTATTTCATTTTGAGTTACAGACTAAAATCAGATGGTTTGGTTTTAATATATTTGTTCATATGGTAATTACTTCCATTTAAGCAACAAACTTAATTAAATTTATCCTGGATATTTATTTTTAAATGGCTTTGAAAAATTATAGTTTATTAGAATATGTGTCACCAGTAGTATCGGAACACAATTATTTCAGGTCAAACCATAGCAAAGAAGAAAACTTTCTCTTCCTTAGTTTTGATCTATGTAGTTCTGAACTGAAGTCAACAAGCCTCTCCTAGAATCATCCTCATAAACTGTGTTTGACCTGTATTCCCCAAGGAAGAGAAAGCAAAGCTGATGCTGAGTTAATTTTAAAAAAGGCTACCTAATATCAGAAAAACTGCACTGCTTCACAACAGACACACCAGGAGACAGGCCATTTACTGCTCAACAAAATAAAAATCTAAGTAGGAATCTAAAAATAGATTCTAAAACTTGGCCGTATCATTAAAAGAGTTAGGATAAACTGTTAGTAAGGTTATAAAAGGACATAACTGTTCAGTTTTGTATCTGTTGCAAAACAGTACAGGATTTATAAAAGGATGAGAATAGAACACAATCTCAGCTATGAAATTTTGGCAACAAAATTTCTAAAACTACATTTATATGAAACTATATACTTGTATCTCAAATAATGATTTTAGTTTTACATATAAGTCAATACAGTTCCAAGTTCTTATTCTGAAAACCTCACTCATCATTGCAATAACTACACTGGATAAAATGAAACGTGCAATAGCTACAGCTTGGCTTTCAATGAGATAGCTTTGTCTTGTTCCTTCTGCAGTATCATTAAATTCCATCAGAAGTTGTGGTATCTCTATCTCTGGAATTCTGTGACAAATGCAACATGTATGGAACCTAAGGTCAATACTTAGAGCATAACTAATAATGGGGTATTTTCATTACCTGGCACATGTTGTTCATAAACTTTACACAAATAATAGGGTAAGCAACTAGTTATTTAATGGGCTTTTTAAAAGTAGCATACAATGGAATTAAAGTTGATACAATGACATTGGTATAGTTTAGGCTGAATTGTGTCCCCAAGAAACTCAAATGCTGAAGTCCTAAACCCTTTACCTCAGAATGTGACTGTACTAGGAGAAAAAAAATCTTTAAAGAGATAAGTAAGTTAAAATGAGGTCATTAGGTTGGACTCTAATCCTTCAGAAATGACAATTTTATAAGAGGAGAGAATTAGAATTTGAACATTTACAGGAGACAGACCATGTGAAGACACAGGGAGAAGTTAGCCACCTATTAGCCAAGATTTGATATTACTGCCTTCTAAAATTGTGAGACATTAAGTGTCTGCTGTCAAAGCCTCTAGTCTGTGGTACTGTTATAACACTGCTAGAAAATTAGTACAAGTGTGCAAACAAAGGTAGCCACCAAGTGGGACAACTACATAAAGCTGTTCACTTGAGTAGTTAGGAGACTAAGACTCCAACCAGAGCAAATGCTAATTGTTATATTCATGACTTAAACAATGAATCCTACCATCTTTACTTACCATTGCATTAATATTTGTTTAAAATTCAGAAGTCTCTGATTCCTCACTCTGTACATGTCTCAAGGATAAAACTCAACATTTATTCACCTTTATATACAGTGCACCTAGAGGAGAGCCTGGCAGTCATTAAATGCTATAAGAATAGAATGAGCTTCTGAAGTGGTAAACAAGCAGGCACATATTTGACTGAACACAAGGACACCAAGTTGCACCTAGACAAGTACAATATGAGTTACTCATTCACGATATTCACCATCACAATGTGAATACGAATTGGTCATACAAGTCTTTGTTTTGAAAAAGTGTGGTTTCCTGGAAAGGCTGTTGATGCAAATCAAGTCATTCTGAATTCTAGTGCCAGTTTCATACCCAAGTAAGCTGGTTCCCATCCTAGTCTGCTTTAGTGGCACGCTGGCTTTCTCTAGCTCAAACATACTGACTACTTACTCTTCAAGAATGAGAAATAAACAAGATAATGCAATCGAACATATTTTCTAAAACATCTTTTATGAGATTTGACATTTCTGGGACCAAACCCAATGTTTTACTGTTTCTGGTAATTCTTCATTTTAAAAACTGAAAGGCAGGTTTGATCAAGGACAGATGAAAGATAATGAACATATTGGATCATAAATCAAGAGGACACCTGAGTTCTCACGTAATTTCCAAGGCAATATTTATGGTCTGCACCAACTAGGCTTATTGTGAGAATGAAATAAAGATTCAAACGTGCATTGAGAACCACTCACTTTTATACATTTTTAGACATTGCTGTTATTTTTCTTTTAATGTTCCAATTGTAGGATAGAATGCTGACAAGTTAATAATGTAAGATGTAACCACCCACGAAACTGTAAGATATAAGCAAAAGAATTTCAAACAAGGATTTTAAAAAATGATAAGGCAATTGTGTAAAATGTGAAATAAAGCTTAGCTCTGTTATAAGTAAGCATGTATATACACTTGAGTTTAGTTCAATTGCTCAAGATATAACCACACAATATTTGATAGAAGTGTCTAAAATTCCCTTGTGTTCTGTAAATTTATAGCGCTCAAGGCCTGAATGCCAATGTGTCCACATTATTTACCCAAGACACCAGACCAAGTGTTTTATATTCAAATTACCCTACTTTCTAGAAAAAAAAAACCTGTAAAATATGTCAGTTGATAATTATGTCTCAACTTTGCATTATTTTATAACTTTACATGTTAAATTGAATACTTTTTTTAAAAAATCAATGTATGTTTGTGAAATATCTCAGTAAAAATTGCCTTTTATAGTTAACCCTATAGATTGGTATTACCCATGCATTCAAGTGCTCACCCTTGCACGTAACTTTGGGATGTTATCTTAATAAAATGTTGGCTATGAAAAGTGTTCTCCATAATTAATGATCAAAGTTCAAACTATGAGCATTCAGAGCACTAGGCCAAGATAAATCTATTTGGGTAAGCTACAGAGTTGGGGCTTGGCAAACCTTCACAAAATCTTAATGGAACTAATAGTTGTTGAGAACACATGGTTTGCAAAATTCTATTTAAGCATTATCTTCAAAAAATGATAATTTGATAAAGAAGATAAGCATACATTAAAGTAACAACAATCTAAGAAGATCATATATTCTATAAATAAGGACAAACAAGAATCTTTTCTATGTACAGTCACATCTTTATAGGATGCATCAATTTCTTGAAAGAGTGCCTATTTTGAGTGTATGACTAGATATTTTCCACTGTGCTCTGCCATGTAGGAAATGTGTTCTTTTCGGTGATAATACCAAAGCTAGGATATAGTGCAACCTTTTGGTGATAATGTTAACAATAACTACTACTTATTAGGTGCCAGGTGCACCCCACACATACATACATCTCAAATCATTTATGTTTTACACTACATTGATGAAGAAACTATTTGTAAGACTGCATAACTATGTAAGGTGTCATCACTAGGAACCCTAATGACAGATTGAGTAGACCTGTTTCATTCTGGTTTATGTGTACTTATCCACAATGATGTACTGACATCAGCAAAGAGAAATTAGTATTATTTTTTCAACTGTGTTTGTATCTATAATTATCTCAAAATAAAAAGGTTTATTTAAAAAAGTAATTCACCCAGTAAAACAACCACTTGGGTTATAAAATAGGAATACAAAGCAGCCAGTACTGTTTGCATTTGTCAAATTTTTTTTTATTTTAACCAGAATACTCTGCATTTTAAAATCACTGAGACTCTATCAAAGCCCTTCCCTAAAACCACTGTAATATAATAGTCACCTGTCTTTTGTCTCTACACATTAAAAAATAACTCTCTGGCCAGGGATTTAGCTCAGCGGTTCTGGCGCCTGACTCTCAAGTGCCCAAGGTCCCGAGTTCAATCCTCGGTACCAAAAAATAAATAAATAAAATAAAAAATAAAAACTAACTCTCCGGAAGATTCCATATTTCAGAAATGAGAGGTTTACACACAGAATGGGTACTCAAACCAAAGAGATGTAATTAATAAAAATTAACAAGCACACTCATACCACAGTAACTTGGACAAACTGGGTAAAAACATTTTAAGTGTCATTTTCCAAATTCTAGCACTTTATCTGAATCAAATCTTTAGATACAAAACTACAATATAAAGACTATTTTTTCATAACTGGGTTACTTCAAATATGTCCAAGAACTCAATGTAATGAGATTACAAAGCTGAAAGCCCAATGCAAACAAGCCAACAAGGATACATAGTAATAGTTTAAAACTCAAGTAAATATCTATCAGCATAAAGCACACTAAAATTAACTCTTACATCAGCAATATAGATCCCAAGTAATGGTACCATTATAGGTTTCACAGCCTGAATTCCCAGCCTGAATTCATAGCCTGAAGATCTGAATTGCTCTTTTCCCTGCCAGGAAAAAAAAAGGCAATTCAAAAATGAGGTTAAGTATGAGTGGTGAATTTAAGTTAGCTTTCTTTCCAAAGATAGAATGAAAACTGTACCAACCTGAAGACAAAGAAAAAAATTTCTTGTGCTCTTCTTACTGACCCTTAAATGGGACTTTCTCGTATATATCTTGTGCATCATTGTTTCATATTGCTCACATGGCCACCATAAATGGAATATGTCAGTGCTTCTTTGAGTTGGCCACAAGCCTTTACACAGAGGCAAGAGAGAAACCATTCTACTGCATAATGAATAACACAGACTTTCTTCCACTATGCACGACAATTCTTTAATAACTCCAATAGGAGGTAGTCCATAATTCTACTTGAAGAAGGAAAAAGATGAAAGTTATCAATTTCCTGCTTAAAAATCTTTGATGTTAGTTCCTGCTATTCTTCCTTTAATAAGCCTGTGAACATTTTCAATTACAAATAACATGAGCAGATTTCACCAAAGCATTGCGGAGTGTTTTAAACAGAACTCATCTCCATCTGTGTTAGCACAACCACAGGTGATCTCTGCTCCTGCACAAGACACAGTATGACAGGGGTTTGCCTCTTCCAAGGGGAAATGTGTGATTCACAGCCCAGAGGGGAGATTTTCCCAAAGAGTAGTACTGGATTTCAAAATAAAAGATTTCTTTGGATAAGTGATTCCTATAACATAATTATTCCCAACACATGCTTAGAAAGTAGCTTCATCTTGATATAGTCACCATGCAGGCCTCTATGATTCGTGTCACAGAAGACTTACATGCAAATGTCCTCAAGTCTTAGGTAAGCAATACCAAATTGTAAGGAAACCTAGTTGTTCATTCACTCCAAATATTCAATTGGTAACAATTAGGGGGCATATATATTTCTGCCAATGTTTTATGTGGAAGTTCCTTTTTCTATCAGGTAAAAGTCCTCCTTAACGTTTCAGTTTAATTCTAAATTCCGTCAGTCCTTTCAAGATTATTAAGTCACTCTCATGTATGCTAACACTGGAGTCTCCTATGTGAGTGTTCTCCCCTCCCCTCTGAGCTCTAGGGCCCTGCATAGAGGGACATGAGGCCACATCTGATGGCACAACTCTTTCTTGCAGACGGCTTCATATTCCAGTAGAGATAAGCTGGGAAGGAAGATGACAGGAAAGAGCTGCTTCATGCTATGCGAGCCCATGGAAATCTGGCTGTCTTTCCCTAATGGCTGTGTATGAACAGTCCCATGGTCTCAAGGTACATTTATGGGTTCCTTTCTGTCATCCTCTATGAGGATAGTATCTAAGGGGACAGCATTTGTCCTTCTCCACTCCTACCACCTTAAGTGAACTCCGGATGAGGAGGTGTGGTCCTACCTAAACCCACTGGCCCTGCCATAGCCTCATGCTCCTGGAATATCTTCCGGATGGTTCCCTACCCATGGAAATGAGGGCATCCATTCATCATTACCATGCCAAACAATGGAAACACAGATTGTGGTCTTGATACTCCCTCTCTGAACTCCACCACATCTCCTGGACCATGTCTATGCCCAAGCAGCATCAAGCCATCTTCCAGGTAAGTGGCTCAGAAAATTTCATACAGGATACAATCTCTCCTCTATAATGTATTGTTGCAATCTCTGTACTATTTGGTAGGTCCAAGTGCAAGGAGCATGCCCAATTTAAAACCACAACATCTTGAGAAAATTGTTTGTTATGTGCCAGATTCTGCCATTACAACAAACAATAGAATGTGGTGATTGTCATATATTAGATCATACATCATCCCTCTGCCTTACTGCAGTCATCCACAGCTACGCTCAAGACTGTAAATTCTGCTTCACAATCATTCTCTTCAGAACTGTTTCTAACATAATTCATAATTTCAGTATCAATTAGATGACCCTTCTAAAGCCCTATTTTTTCCACTCATTTCAGGTTGATTTATCTTTCCTTCTTTCCTACCTCAGCAGCACATTCACCTTTATACTATATTTTATTGTTCCTCATTTCCCTTTTGTGCAATATAAATTCCATGAACAATCATTCTAATCACAAACACATGAACCCTCAACTCCTTTGATTTTTCTTGCTTTATCGTCTTTCTAGATTGGCCAGACCATAACTCTGTTCAATCTACCATTCCACCTGCTTCTCACTAGCACCCCCTCTGCTGAACGTAGGAGGAGAAGAAGTTATGCTGATTAATGAGCTTTTCTATTGCTTGATTGTAAGCCAGATTCTCTCCTTCCCACTTCTATTTTTCTAGCTGAGTAAAATTTGGCAAGCAATATAAATTCTCTGTACTAGGTTCTTCAGTTGCTTCATCTGTAATATAAAGAATATGGCAGTATATAGTTTCAAATAGACCCAGTAAGGATTACCTAGTCTTGATAAACATTGATTATTCTTTTTGCTGTTATAAAAAAGGTTCTTTTGTATCTTCTAAATACACAGACTCAGTCCAAGAGACACAGTTAAATAAATTATAAAAATTATCACTTAACTACGACCAAAGTGTTGATATGAAAGAAATGAAAATTTTGTTTATGAATTATTAAAATCTTTAGGAATAATTTGGATACCATAGTTTTATAACATAACACTACCCATCGGCCAGTTTATCTTCAAAATAATGCTTTGTTACTTTTACCATAAACTTCATTTTAAGACTAGACAGAATAAAGAACATCACAAAAACCTGTAATTAATGACTCCTGCTAGAAACAATCGCCATTAACATGTTGGAGTATAATAGCCTTTTATACCTGTGCTGTTCAATAGTGTGTTATAGTTGTTCAATTTAAATTGATCAAAATTTGAAATTCAGTTCCTTGGTTTCATTAACCACATTTCATATACTTAATAGCCACATGTTACTAGTAGCTACCATATTGGAAAATACAGATACAAAGCGCTATACCCTCAATGCAGAAGTTATTACTGAACGATACTATCTATATCCTTTACTATACACATTACAAAATTAGATAAAATTGGAATTTATTATACATTTGTTTGGGTTTCCTCATATTACAACATATTTTGTATATTTCAGTATCACAGATGTATTCTGCAACATCACATACACCATCATGTTGCTGAAATGTATTTTAAAGTCCTTTACATGGTCTCTATCTTTTATTGCAAAACAAGTTGTAGCTACAGGCTTATCATTAAAACTTTATGGGTATTGAAATATTTTCATTTAAAAATACATTTTAGAAGAAATTCTCTTGAATTATGATTCATTAGATCAAAGTGCATGTATTTTAAAATCTCTGTATATATGCTTTCAAATCATTTGCCATGACTCAGACATATTTGACACCACACATACATATGTTTATATTCCTTTAAATGATAGCCAGATTGAGGAAAACAATGATGAGTTATTTTAAAAAATGCAAAATAAGGGTGTGCAAAGTGAAATAGAATTTCAGAATTGTAGCTTTTGAGGAAGATTAGAGAGCAACTGAACCAAGAAGTCAGTGAACTCCGTGATGATTTAAAGAAGAGCTCTAGAATGAATTCTAAGAAATTAATAAGAAGTTGGGCAATATTTACCAGATGAAGGAAGAGTTCCTCTATTAACAAAATAAATCAGTTAAATTCCAGGAAAATGTAATAAAATGTAGAATATCATAACTAAATATAAAACAAACTAAAGTGTGTCATGACCTTGATTAATCTATGGAGTATAAAGATATAATGTTCTTTTAAACCCATAAAATTTAAAAGTAGATTTTTAGTATAGTCAGTATACAACCTGTAATGGTTAATCTTGATTGTCAACTTGATTGGCTAGAGAGACATCATGAGATCAGTCAGCCACACTTTGGGGTATGTCTGAGCAGGTCATCGGGCATGATCTTGGGGACTATATGTGGTCCCTAGCCCCTTCCTCTCTGGCTCTTCCTATGCTCTTTGCTTCCTGGATTCCAGGCATTGAGCTGCTTTCCTCTGCCATGTGCTTCCACATGATGTTTGTGCATTGAACCCACCTAACCACAGACTGAAACCTCTGAAACCATAAGCCAAATAAAACTTTCCTTTACACTAAGGGTTTTAGATATTTTGTACCAGCAAAAGAAAAACTGGCTAAATAAAATTATATTAGAAATTTAAAAGTAGGTCTCACTGACAAAGAAAAATACATTTTCAAGTCATGGAAGTACAGAAACTACAAGATTTGAAGAACCATATTACAGCATGTAAACACATAACTCAGTAAATTTCATGTATTATCTTACAAGCAGTATTTCCTCTGTACATAACCTGAAAATCTTAATTTTATTCAACTTCTTTGCAAAGATGAAGCATGTAAAAATCATGAGTGGAATAAAAATTCTTGAGTATGTGTAAGTATGTGTATGGATCTGTATTTTTAAGCAGCCTGAAATTTAACTACTTGGGGTTCTAAGGCTTCTTTGGAGGAAGAAAGCAAGAAACTAAACTAATCAAATCCTATATAATCAAAGTATCTATGATGACCCTTCATAGATGGTCTGTTTCCCTTATTACTGAGCATCTGACATGGTTCACTCATGAAATAGCAAAACACGGAATGTCTATTTTGATGGGGATAGCATTACAATGTTACCTATGTTGTTGTTTTGAGTGTTATCTTTCTGTGATTCTATTTCAGTATCACCTTTATTTCTTAAAGAAAGGATTTTACCCTGGATATTTGGAGGTGGAACAATACATAGAGAGGGGGTTCCTAAGAGAAACGAGTATAAGATAGGAGAAAAGAAAAGAGGCCAAAAACAATGGTGTTCTTCTCTTGTGGCTACAGAAATTACTGTCTTAATAACATTTCAGCAGGTCTTTTATGCTATAATTCTTTTTCCAAACTGGCCATCTTTACAGCTAAGATATCAAGGGAATATAAAGATATGGTTGCAAATATCAAATTAGATAGATGCATACATACATACATAGATGTTATGACTTAATTCCTTCAGAGATAAGGACAGAGGAACATATGCCATGGATAATCACAAATTTAAGACAAAATTATCCAAATCGTACACTTCTGAGTTTTGTCAATTTAGAGTTATCCTTAATTATATGTAATGGAATATATTGCAAACTAGGTCTTTGGTGAAATAATTAAGTGAAAGGAAAAAAGATGATATAAAATGTCAAGCATGAGAACTAAGAGTTGTAATAAAATCAGAGTCTACTATTAAGTGAGCAAAACATTTACTATCCAGACAATGCTCTATCTTCAGTATGTGTAGGAACTGAGACAGCAAGTTATAATAAGACCCACATTATTGTGAGCATATTAATTATATGAAAAGTGCAGGAAGAAGCATTAACACATAAAAAGAAAACTCCATCACTGAGATTATCAAGAAGTTCACACACATAATTACACAGTACTTTTCCAGTCTTAACACAATGAAGCTTTTAGATAGGAAGAAAAATAGACCAGAGCATATCATTATCCCCAGATCGCTCAGTGAATTTGAATTGTTTTTAAGTTTCAAGAAGTTTGTAGAGGAGGAGACAAAAACTACAGAGTAGTCCTGAATTACAGTAAGTACGTCAAGAAATGCATAGCTGGTTATGAACTGACTTTCTTATAGACACTCTACTACCTTTTAGTTAGATGGAAGGCTAAACTAATATCACTTATTGTCTAGCAAACACTATTATATTTTTAAGAAATTCTTAATATGGTGAGTTTAAGATTACTTTGAAACATCCAGGTTGAAAGCCTAGAGGGAAACTTCGCAATACATACATTAATGCTTTTTAGCCATAAAGTTATGTGGTCGTGGGACTGTATTTACATTTCCATTATAGCATGTCTTAGGATATGTTAAGTTATATGGAAGTAGCAAAACTTTAAAACCTTAGTGTCTTAAAGAAAGAAAGACATACTGCTCACACACAGATTAGGTTAGCAGGTCCTCCATTCCAAGTTAGTCTGCCTGACTCACAAGCCAACAGAGCCTTCAACATTTATATGGAGCTGGTCTCCATAAGGGAAGGAAAGGTACCTAGCAAATCAAATACCAACCTTTTAAGTCTTTGAGAAAATGGTCAAGCACTTCCATTTCAATTTTGTTGGCCCAGAAAACAGCTTCTAGAATAAGCCAACTGAAGGGACTGGAAATTTGTAATCCTATAGGGAACAGGGAAAGGGGACTTACTAGAACCTCTGCACTAAGTCCTAGTCGCCTACAAGCCACGGCAGCACAAGGCGAATTAGCTTATTATACAGGAAAGGTAGAAAAATGAGACTTTGAGAAGAAGCTGAACTTTGGGTCTGATCAGTGCTGCTCTGGGGAGCAAAGATGAACGCCCTCACCTTACTGCACTTTTTATTCAGTACATCAGGAGAAACAGATGTAACAAATGACTCGGGACAGAGAGTTCAGTACATGGAGATAAACAAGGTGTAACAAATGACTTGCAGCGAGTTCAGTACATCAGCATAAACAAAGTGTAACAATCCAAGAGCAAGGAGGAACTCAGTAGATGAAGATTTTCTTCCTCCCAGGATGTCTTCAGCTGGTGTAATCTTGTCCTGGAGCATCACAGCATCACCGGATCATTGAGGTCTCAGTTGTGACCAGAGGCGAAAATGGAATTATATCTCAAAATGCCATAGCTGGCCTATAGGCAGGAGAACTAGGCCTAATCAAATGATTTTTCCCTAAAATTGTGAAGCATTGCTCCCGACATAATCCTTCCAAATGATTAAAATAAAAGGAAGTAATACATAATTTTAAATATTACAAGTATTTCATATGCCAAATTTTGAATGATCTATTTCCTCCTTTCTCAGTTATCTTTTAAGTCCTGGAAAGAAAATGTTGAATCTTATCCATATTTCTGGGATTTATATCTTACATTGTTCTGGATAAATACAAACAACAGATATTTGTTGAATGAATAAATGGGACAGTAAGCAGCGTTAAATATTTCAGAATGTTCAAGAAGAGTTAATCCTGAAAGAGATTCTTGCATATTTTCCTTTGTAATCTCTAGAAAAGGGTCTCAGAAGCATGACAAATCCAGGTGAGAAAATGAAGCAAAAGGCATGGAGACCGCTCTTTCTGAAAGTTTGATGATGAGCACAGATTCTGACAGCAGACAACAAAGGAAGTTGTTCTGTATGGAAGACAGAATACAGAAAGTCCGAAGGGAAAGCAGATGGAAAGAGAGAGGATGTATAATTGCTGAAACCTTTAGTAGTCACCAGGAGGAAATGGGATCATTAACTAGGTAAGTGGGCATTGAGGCAGCAATTCTTTTGAGGTGAAGAGAAAGGGATCAGGATGGTTATAAGCCAAGTTCTGGCTGGTAATGAAAGAGGAAAATTCAGAAGATGTGTCTGCCTAATGATCTTCATTTCACCCAAGAAGCAGAAGCTAGATAATATTCTGAGTAGGAGAAAATGGACAGAGAACACAAAAAATAAGACAAAGTTTAGAATGTCCTTTATAGTAAGGGTGCTACTGGGGATCAGAGAATGAGCAACATTGAGAATGGATGTCTACTTGGAGCTTAAATTTTTAAAAGGCAAAAGAAAACACTTATTTCCATAGTTATTAGAACCATCTATAAAATTTAGTAACTGGATATCCTGACTCTACAAACCTGGCCCGGCACCCAGAGAAAGTAAGCATATGAACCTTCTCTGATGTTGAAAAAAAAGTATAAGGCTTCAACTACTTGCACAAAAACAAAACAAAACCCTCCTGTTTACTGTAATGTCATCGTTGGAAACAAATGAAAATGTGATGTGGAATGAGTTCCCTCAGTGGCCATCACTGGTTAATGCTAGGAAGAGACTGGAATTGATTCAACTGACTTAAAATATATACAAAAGTATGACTGTGCAACCTAAAAAAGTTTTTACTGCCTTGTAGAATCCAGAAACTCCTTGAAAATGAACTGTTGTCAGCCTCGTGAAGGAAGAAAGTAGAGAGCTCTGTCTTGTTCCAATTAAATCTTCCTTGAATATTTGCAGAGACTAGGCTACCTTGGCATTATGTATGGAATTTAATATTGATCTCAGCACTGGGGAGATCTGCATAAGAAATGTAAATGTGGATGACAGGATCTTTTAGGTTCACCCTGTGCTTATTAATAATGGAGAAAACAAAGCAATCATTGTAATTCAGTGTGAGTCAAAGTTGCTATCTACTCTTTACATTGTACAGAAATATTTAAACTCTGAAGAAAATAGCCTTGATATTTGTGGTGCCGGAGACTGCACTCAGGCTCTCATGCACAGTGGGCAAGCCCTGTAGCGCTGGGCCACACCCTCAGCCACATCTTGACGTTCAAAGACAGGCATGTCAAGAAGGGTTAAAAATGATGAACTTAGTTTGAGATGACAATAGGAATGCAGTGAAGACAATAAGAAACGATATCTCATGGAGACAGGAAATCTCTCACTAGTAAGGAAACTAATAAAATGAATGAATTTATAATATCATTTATGTTGCTTGGCTATATGATTATTTTTAAAACAGCATCATGTATTAAGGCAGCCAAATGTTTAATGAAATGGTATTTCTAATGCAGAGTTTAAGTCTTAAAATTGTTTATGGGACCATATTTTAAACTTTAAAATAACACAAAAAAGTGCAAGAAAGATGACTGAGATTGGGTCCCTGTGATTTTTAAAGCCACAACCATCTGACTATACCTCTAACAATATCCTCTTTGTATTCTGATCTTAGCTTGGAAAGTAGTCACATTTGAATTCTTACAACTTGTTTCATTTTCTGAAAAACTTCAGGAACTAATAAACCAAAAGCTAAATAAAGTTTTGCTAGACTATTTTAAGAGCATGATTTCTTTCTTTAAAGTATGTGCCCAGTAATCTTATTTGTTCAGACCAAATTACTTTTACAAGTTTCCACAAAAACTATGCCAACCTCAAACTAAACTTTCAGTCACTTCCAAACTAGTCTGTGTATACTCCTTACACTCCCCCCACACACACATACACACAATCCTGGAAGCAGTACTGCACTTCTAGTTTCAGGCACAATGTGTACTACACAGGGCTTGGCAGGATCTTAAAGGCCATAGTTCACTGTGTCCTCTGTACACATTATGACATTCAACCAATTTTCATTTATCACTATCATAATATATTAGACTCCATTTATTGACACCTCAGTAAGAGCCAACTTCCAAGATTCATTGCTATTTATTTTCGTGACCAAGCAATAATTTGAAGTCAAAAATTCCTTTCAAGATGGAACAAACACCAATGCCAGTGTTTGCTCTATTCCAAGAAGGGAGCCTCAGGCCTGTCGTGTTGGTGTAAGTTGTCTCACCTTTGCTCACCTCATGCTTTAACAGTTAGAAACAAAGAACCATGCTTCAACTTTAACGTTTTGACTCTCCTTTAGTGGAACTCATGAAATAAAAATGAATACCTGTATCCCTAGGAGATGCTGTTAATCAAGTTGATCACTCAGTTGGCACATTTCTGTTTCTTCCAGGTTATAAAAGCTGAGAGCCTTCTAATATGATTTGATTATGCTGCCTCTCTAGAGATCACTCACTATTATTATCTTTAAAACTTTTATTATTCCAAAAGACACAATGTTGATTACTGAAATATTCCATTGATTGATAAGAATTTTTTTTTAAACTTGGCCTTTTGGTGCCCAAAACAAATTTAGTTGATGCTGCATCACAAATACATTTGGGAAAGTAGTTAAGTTGCCAAGTTTCAAGTTAGCAAAGGAATGAGGTAAAAACAAACTCACTGGATAACACAGAATTTCCAAACTCAGCTAATGGACAAGATGATTCATTGTTCTGATGTGGCAAGGCAAAACTGAAAGCCAACAACTAGGAAAGCATAAGAATGCAGAGATCAGAAACTTTCAAACTTGGGCACAGAAAGCAAGCAATTTGCTGTAATCAGAATGTAACTGGCAGCACTAATTTATACAAGAATGTCTTTTAGAGTACCAAATTAGCCTAATAAGTTTAGAAACTTATTAATGGTCCTGACAATCTTCCTTAAGGACCACATCAAGGTACATAAAATCACTGTTAAAGTCACTTCAGAATTTGCATAAAATTGGTTTATCTTCACATCAACTTTGAGTATGGCTATAAAGCCTATCTTGGAATATATATTCGCAGTAACTTTCAAATTAAAGTTTCATTAGTGCTGCCTTAACACTGTCATTTATTGATTGTTCTCATCTCCACTCCACTTATACAGTATCATTGTCACCCAGTAAATCATCACAAGTATGATGGATTTAGCAGAAGCTATTTCCCTGTGTTTGTGGAACAGGAAATGAACCATTTAGGGTAGCAGAGAGAATATCAGGCGGTTAGTTCACAATCCAATGTTGCCACCCACAAGTCATTTGGCCTACAAATACCACTTGACTTTTCATAGTATTGCTTTCTTACTAGAAAAAAAAAGGTAATGGTAAGTCACTTAATCTGTGGGAAGAAACAAATAAATATTACAGATACAGTTTTTCCATTCTATAAAATACTATTTCAATGTAAGCTTTCAATATGTGAAATAGTAGGAAAAGAGAAATATAATCATGCTGTAAGTGGACATAGCACTGTAAATCCCATTATTTCTAAACTCTGATTTCTATTATTTTAAATTATGTTTATTATTATAATACTATTAATATATTCATATGTTTTTCAAATGAAATGCTAAAAAAATCCTAATTAATTTTTACTTTCATTAAGGGTAGTGTTTTAAGAAAGGAATTTCTGGGTGAAGAGAGGACAGGAAATGGGGAAAAAATAAGAACCAAGATATATCATGTAAAGGTACAAGTACTCAATGAAAAATGCAAATCTATTGTATACCTAAAACGTACAAATAAAAGAATCTAAGGGAAAAAAAAGAAAGGAATTTCTTTTGACTTTCTTTGGAGTTCTGAGTGGCTCTTTTTCAACTTTTAAGAATTTACATTTAGAACACATGAACTAATTCATGATCTACAAGATAAAATATATTTTTCTTTCCCACATATCATCTCTTCAGGTTAACTAGTATCAATTTTTAATTTATGAAACATCACAATGATACATTGGCATCAAATGTATCTATGATTAATAAATAATTAGAAATTGTGCCAGTTATTAATAAGAAATTGTTATAAATTCAAAGGCTCACCAAATTCCACAACTGACAAAAGGAATTTTGAGAGCAATTTTCTAAGGGCACAGTCTTCTAAGGTTCTAAAATTCTTTACTCAACCTACTAGAAACCAGTAATTGATCTATTTTTTATTCATAAAAGAACAAATGACAAGCTACACCAACACCTGACAGATTATTATATGGCTTTTAAGGTACGTTTTAGAGTGTCCTTAGATTCTGATAGCCATTCAAATCAATTTCTACATTTTTTATGTCTACTACATAGCCAAATTAAATAGTTATTCATTCAGTAAATGATTTGGGGTACCTACTTTGTTCACAGAACTGATAAGCCTTGCAAGAGAAGGATTAAAAAGACACAGCTCTTGGCCTGTTGGAGCTCACAGTCTAGATTTCTGATGCTCAAGGAGTCTTGAGAACTGAATTTCCAAGCGAAATCCAGTGAGTTCACTGGGTCCTGATTATTGTTTTCGTAAAATGAGCCTGGACCTTGCTCATGACCACCATCTCAGAGAAAGCCTATCTTCCCTGGAAGGATCTGTTTTCTCAGATTCCCTCAAAAGTCAAGGTGACCCAAGCCTTTAACCCATCACAAAGAATCAGCACTTGGAATATATCAGAACAGCTAAATTCAAGCTCACTACCCCATAACCATTGCCAAAAGCTTTTTTAAAGGAACCGAAATTAATAGAGCACTGTCAAAGGGTACACAGCCCCTCATACTTCCAGAGACTTGGAAATGTTTGAAGTTAAACCACACAAGAAGACACTGCAGAAGTTAAATTGCTCTAAATTCTTCAAGGATGATTCCTATAAAAGTCTTTGCAGCCAGGTCTGGTGGTGCACGCCTGTAATCCCAGCACTCAGGAGGCTGAGGCAGGAGGATCATTGAAAGTTTGAGGCCGGACTGGTCTACATAGTGAGTTCAAAGCCAGATTGAACTGCATAGTGAGACACTGTCTCAAAAAAAAGGATTTTGCTATATTAACTAAGGTGCTGCCCACTGGACCATTTAGTTCTCTCTTTAAGAAGATGCATGGGAAAAATTCTCAGTCTCAGTAATGGGAATGACCTTTTTTCCTAGAAAAATAGGCTTCTGATATTGTATGTGCTTCTTTGAGTCTAGTGGTTGTTTAAAAACTTACACATGAATTTATGGGCCAAGTCCAGTTAGTGCAAATTTCCTGTAGAACAGAAGTTTGTGTACATCTTTACTTAGCTTTCCTATTCAGAAATTTTTCTTTATAATGTGCCTTACAATGACTATTAATTCTAACACTACTGAAGTTTAATTCAAATACAGAGTGGTGCATAGACCACTTGTGGACAGCTTGATGAATTTTTACAAGTGAACTGACCCATGTAACCAACACCAAGAGTAGGAAGAGTAGGAAACTGGACGTCTCAACACCTCAACTCCTTTGTCAATAGTAACCATTTAATATTAAATTTTACAAAAATGGAATCATGCTTTTTGGACTAATTCTTATTGCTCAACTTTATGTTTATTATATTAACACACTGTAGTCCATAATTGCAATTTATTTCTTCATTCACACTCAGTCCCTTATTTTTAAAACTTTCAATTCAGTGAGGTGTTGCACGGTTTCTAATACATCTTAAACCCACTATCAAAAAAAAAAGATTAAGAATACACAATGAGTTTTTGGCTATGACACTAGAGGCCTAGGGAACAACAAAAAATAAATTGTACTTTGTGAAAATTTAAATTTTTTCTTTGCAACAAAACACACTATCTACAGAGTAAAAAGATAAAAAGTAAATGGGAGGAAAGATCTGATAATGGATTAATATCCAGAATATATAGAGAACTCCTAAAATTCAACAAAAAAACCAAAAATTTCGGATTCAAAAATGGTGAAAAGACTTGAGTAATTCTTTCTCTAAAGAACCTACACTAATGGCTAGGCATATGAAAAGATGTTCAATATCATTCATCATTAGGCAAAGCAACTCAAAACTATAGTGAGACATCCACCATTAGTACAGCCTCTCTCAAATAACAGAAAATACACATTGGTGAGGATATGGAAAATTGGAACTGTGGTGCTTTCTGTTGGTGAGAATATAAAATGGTAATTCCAACATGAAAAACAGTATGGCAGTTGCTCCAAAATTTAAAAATAGAAATACCACATGATCCAGCACCTGCACTTGTTGTTATGTACCAAACAGACTGAAAGAAGCTTGAGGTGATGTGCACTTCGTGCACAATAGCATTATTCACAATAGCTGAGATGTAAGAAGCTCCAGTGCCAATGGTCAGATGCCTGGATAAGCAACATGTGCTATTACAGCAATGGAAAATCATTTAGCCTTAAAAACGTAAGCAATTCTGACATGCTAAAACATGATGAAAATTGAGGACATTAAGCTCACAAAATAAGCCAACCCCCCACCCCCTGCCACACACACACACAATCACGGCATAAGTCCGCTTATATGAAGCAGTCAGAGTAGTCAAAATCATAAAGATAGAAAGTCAAGCAGTGGTGGCCAGGGCCTGGAGGGAGACTGAAATAGTGATTATTTAATGAGTATCATGTTTCAGTTTTTCAAGAGGAAGAGTTCTAGAGACAGAAGGTGGTGATAGTTACACCACACGAACCTAAGGTATAAATAATTAAAGTGAATATTGTCTATTCACTAAGACCAGAAAATAAGCTTAACGTCTTTTAGAAAGAACTGTAAAAAAAAAAAAAAAACCAAGAATGCCAACAAAAGATTAACTTTCCTGTTAAACCAAAGTCCAATTAACCAGAACATCAGGTCAATTGGTATTTCTAGTTAATTACATTATGTGGTCTGTTTATCTTTCTAAAAATTTCCTTTTATTTCACTTAGCTTGCCCCTGATTTTTCATTTTGTTTCAAGGCATTTATAGCACAATCAGTCAGAGGTAAGAGATTTCAAATGCTGGTGTTTCTAAGTTCCTTGTATAGTCTTTGACACAACTACTTATCTTTAAAGCAAGTTTAACAATAATTCCTTGCTCCTAAGATGTTGAGACTACTGTTTTTGTCCAAGAAAAGTACTCTATGCAGTAAGAGCTATTATTTATGCATGAGTTTTTCACTGCATGTGGCCAAGTTCTTGCTGCTCCTGTCAAACTTGACACCCCAGCACTAGCACTCTATAGATACATAGTAATAACTCATCAATTATTTGACTCTATTTTGTTCCCATGAAAAAGAATAAAAAATATTTGATTGACATGTATTTGATGCAAACTTGTTCAAAATTTAAGCACGAGTTAAGGTTATATAGTTTAAAAATATATTAAATTTTTAGCCCTCTTTTATTTTTTAGTTTCACACAGCTACTGTACAACTAGTACATAAAACTATAAGGATGATAGCTGTAGTAGATAACATACTGCAAACATATTCCCATGCAAGCTCCCTTACCAAAAATGTATCAATTTCAAACCCTAAATAAGGTAACTGTTACCTTATTTAGAAAAAGGGTGTTTAGAGATGTGATTAATTAAAGGATTTTGAAATGAAGTGAGGATCCTAGATTATCAAGGTAGGCTGTATGTACAATCACAAGTTAGAAGAGGAGAGACATCTGACACAAAGAAGAAGTCAATGAAGACAAAAGCAAAGATTGGAGTGATATGAGCACAAGCCAAGGAATACCAAACAGAAGTAGAAGAGGCAAGGAAGCAATCTTCCCTAAAGCCTCCTGTGATGGATTAACTAATGGTCAACTTGTAATGCACAGCTGAACTGAATCAGCATGGTCGGGTGTGGAGGATTCGCCTGAGGATTGTTAGCAACAGCATAAAAAGAGAACTGGAGGGGAAGATTAAAGGCTGTTGATTTTCTAAGAGAAACTTGCTGCGGATGGTGTTCCTGATGTGAACTTGGCTGTTCTCCTCCAAGGAGCTTGGGGCCTCTCTGTCACTGGGAATGGCTGCTGTTTTCAGTCAGGGAGCTCTGATCCTCACCGTGAGCATCACTTCCTGGCTCCAATGTAGATCCCTCAGCTTGGTGGCACAAATCCTTTATCCCACCAGCACAGGTTTTCTGGCTTCCACCACTGGCCTTCGGGCTCTCCAGGTGCAGATCCTCAATACAAACAAGCATGAGATACTGCCGTGGACTCTAGGCCACTTTAGTAATACATAACAAAAATTGCAGTGAATAACTCTTCATAATAAAAATAGAGTATATACCAAGACCACACAAAAAAGTAGCTGACCCTTTGTTATAAGAGACCCTTAGGAAAATCTTCAAATGGACCACCTTAGCACTGCACTGTAATACTGATTTTTCCTCTCAGGGGCACAGAATGGTCTAGTGGGTAAGCAAGGCCTGCCAAGATCAGTACTCATCCCTGGAAGATAGGCTACCTAACTACATGGGAAGAAAAAAATCAACTCTTTTACTGCAAAGCACTCATTTAAAAGACCTGTTTAGCAGTGCACTAGTTGAGTGTCTTGGTTGATGTATTGCCATAAATTAGGGAGAACTGATCCTTCGTGTTCCAAATAAGGCAAAAAATTAAATATATGGTTAAATGACACTATAGTAAAGAGTTCAAGGTACTAAATGGTTTAAGCATTGCTATATGTTGTAGAACTGCGTTCTAGTATTCTCTACTGGTTCGTTAGTAAGTTAGGGATAAGATACTCTTTGAAACACACCACCAAATCTATGCAAAACACTAGAAGTGCTACAGAAGTATCTGAATAAGGTCAAAGCACATTTAAAGTGGGATACAGGCCTTGTAGAGCATTTTTACTCATATCTACCTAACTTCCTCTCATTACCATTTTTTAAAGATAAGATGGAATTATCCCCCAAAGGGAAGTGTGTTAGTGTACACTGCTATTACAAAATACCATACACTGGGCCAGGGATGTAGCTCAGTGGCACCGCACCTGCCTCCCAAGCGCAAGGTCCTGAGTTTGATCCCCAGTACCAAAACAAAACAAAACAAAACAGCAAAAAAACCATACACTGAGTGATTTAACTGACATTTATTTCTCACAGTTCTGGAGGCTGGAAAGACCAAGATCAATGCTGGTAAATTCAGTGACTGGTGGGAGCTTTTGTCCTAGTTTTGAGATGGCTGCCTTCTTAATATACCCCCAATTGTAGAGAAAGAAAATTTTCCCATCTTGTAAGGGCACTAATCCCACCGCTGTGGCTCCACCCTTATGACATCATCTAACTACTTCTCAAAGGTTTCATCTCCAAACACCATCTTATTAGAGGATAAGACTTCAAAGTATGAATTTTGGGAGGACACAAATATACAATTTATAATAAGGAGCTATTATTAATTTTAATAGGCCAAAAGATATAAGTACATTTTTAATGTACTGAAATTTTTTAAGTGAACTCCAATATGTTAACTTGTTCAAAACATAAATTACACTGGTAAATTGTGGGCATGTACTCTACTGAAGTTGATCTCAGCTTTCTAAATGTTATTTAAGTGCTTTCTTGATTTTCAACCCAAAGGCTTTATTTTATTCAAACTCTCACTTTAGAACTCTTCTCAGAAAACTTAAGTGCCATCTACATTGAGTTGCAAGCCCTTGAAACATTCAAAATTACAAGTCTCTTTCTAATATTCATTTCTTCAATCCATGATGTCAACGTGACTCATGTTTACAGAGTTCAAGTCACCATCCAGAGAGCTGGCTGTTGAAATCACTAAATAATATCTAATAAGATATCAATCTTATGCAAATATGTAACTCAAAGATCTTTAAAACATCATAGAAAATACATCTATGTGATAAAGTTAACCATTTATAAGACTCATCAAACTATTTTGCAATTTGATTATTCAACAATCAGTTGATACTTTATTGTTCTAAAGTAAATTTATTTAACCACTATAACAAAGCTATTATCTATGTGCTAAAGAGTAAACAAATATATAAGCAAGTTTTTAATTATATTATGCCTCTGTTTAATCTTTATACTTTAGAAATGCATTTTTTACAGTAGGCAAACGTGATTTTTAAAACTCCACTATAGTGAGAAAACACAAAAACATATATTTCATGCAATGCTGAGTTACTACTAGGAATATAATTTACCCTAAAACAAGAGATATCACAGAAATAACCATTGGTTAAATAGGACAGAGAAAATCAATTTTTATTTTAAAACAATAAGATACAATGCACATACAGCAAAACATAGCAAAATATCTTTCATTTCTCAAAGATTCCCTATTTCCCAAAATTGTTTCTCCATCTGGAATATCAATAACATTAGTATTCCAACAGATTTGTCCAACTTTTATTTGATGATTCCATTCATGTGCAGGCAAATTCAATCTGACTTAAAATACATCACTGCTCCTAAACAAGCATAATTACAGTTTGTGAGGAAATAAGACAAATGTATATTTTTTTGTTGTTCTTAAACCTAGCTTTAAAACCTCAAAAATTTTAAACAAGCACTAACATAACTTATCTAAGGAATACATGAGTCATTAGTTTATGAAGTTAGAAAGTGTAAGAAAACGATGAAGTGTACTCGGCTACCTGCATACACTTTGCAATGAGAAATACAATCTTTTAATTAAATTTCAAATAAAATGAACCCTAAATTAGATGTGCATGATCTAACTGTAACTGTTGTTACTGTAAATGAAACACTATGTTTTGCTGAGTTGCAAATTCTTTTCATTATTGAACTTCTGATTCACCTAGTAAATAGCAAATCACAGCAGGGGGAGTAATTGTTTTGAGAATACTGTTGAAAATAAAATGAAAATTTTAAAACAAGCTGGTCATACCTCTTAATAGAAATTCCACATCCTACTAGGATCTGAGATTTAATTATAAACTAGCTGAAATTTGAAAGTGTGTGTGCATATCTCTGGATAACCCTATAGAGCCATACAAATATGATGTTAGCACCAGACATGTCTGGTGTTATAAATCACACATCGTTAAGATATGAGCAACAACATAGCATTATCGATTTGCAGTAAGAGGGCTGAAGGAGTGTCATCAGGTGAACACCAAGATTTTAGCATTTAGTCCTCTCTAGAGCTGGCAGGCTGAATTATGTAAGTGCTACACAATTTTCATTTGATTTCATGTCTCAACATTAGACATTTGAAATGATTATGGATAATCACTCTATGATGTTTCCACCACCGTACTTAGTTTTCATGGGATTTAGAAGTCCAGTCCTCTCATTTTTCAATGAGACTCAAAGAGATTATGTCACGGTTAGTGGAACTGACTTTGAAGTATGGCAATCTTGGGTTCCAAAACACTAACTCTCAGAGGACTCTTCTCAGTTGACCATCTCTAAACTTCCACTCCTTATCTACAAAATTGAGACTGTAACTGTAACACTGTCTTCTTGGGGTTTTTGTGCTCCTGATACCACACTGAGCCATAAAGCTTGATTTGCAATGAATGAGAAAAAAATGTTACATATTATTACTGTTCTTCTTGTTATTATTAAACAATCCCAAAGGTTCATGAGCTACTTTGGTATAGAGTAAAAATAATCCTTTGGTCCTGATTTTGAACTTAGGTATCTTTCTCCTAATCCACAACTTCCAATACTTCATTTACTTTGATGTGAAATACTACATTAACTCAAGATATTTGCCCATTCCCTCACTCTGTATTTTAGCTCCATGAATAGAGTGCTCAAGTTAATTTCTAAGGAACATCTGGAAAGAAATGTAAAAAAATTTAGCAAACTCCAGACATGCTGTGCTGCATCAATCTACATAATTTAAAATGACCCATATTTGCCTTTCACGCTTGGAGACCAGAGTGGTGTGACTGAATTACCCAGCACAGGCAACGCAGGACAAGAGAACCCAGAGGGTCAAATATCTGCCCAGTGGTTTAAGAAAATGTGAACCGGGACAGGGTGAACACTGGAAAGGCAGGCTTAACAGAACAACTAGCAAATAGCCTTGGCATGCCCAACAGGGACAGTTTTCTCCATCACAACCTTACAAAGCACCGCACGAATGTCATAGAACAGCCTTAATTACACCACATTGTAGTGTGTTCTTTCTTCAGTGTAGTCAATGATCCAGAATTTGGAGATGCTCAAAAACCCAGGAACTTCCCATTACCTGCATCAAATCACAAACCCGCTCAAGCTAAAACAGACATAAACACAACTTCCAGGAAGACACGACTGAATTGCAAGGGGGACACGTCAGTATAACTAGGCATTTCACAAGACGCTGCAGGTATCCTCTGACTCCCGTTCAGACCTACAGTAAAACTTATCCCGAGATGCAAAAAGTCAAAACTCTGTGCCCTCTCTTTTAACTTGGTACCCTGGTCCAAGGCACTGGCTGGCCTGGAAGACAGCAGACTCAGGGGCACTGACTTGTCCACTGCCTTCTTACCCAGCCTAAATACCAAAGTGACTCTCCAGGAGGGAGGTTTCTAGAAAACAGCTTCCCACCCTGCCTTCAAAACATGTCCAAGTTAAACAAGATTCTTCATCATCATCATCATCATCATCATCATCATCATCATCATCATCAAGAAAAGAAATGAAGCTGGCCGCTGTTTGCTTATCCCAACAACTTCTCCAGGATTCCCGAGGAGGGAGTGTGCCCTGCACATCCAGCGAGAGGCAGCCAGCAGGGCGTCCACCCCGGGCGGCCCAGCCCTGAACCTGGCCAGACCCCAGCTGGCCCCTTGGCCCCTGCGCACCTACCCTGCCCCTGTTCCTCAGCGTGATGCCCAGAGACCCTCAGGCTGCGCACTTCGCCCCTGCTCAGGCAGCCTTTCCTGTCCAACCCTTGGCAGAAGAGGCAGGGACGTGGACTGACAGAGGGGGACGCGCTGGAGGTGCTGAGGGTCTGGGCAGTGCGATGCCCATTCGGGGACCCTGCGCCCAGCTCCGCGCGCCTCGCATCTCAAAGGGGAGCAAACCCAGCCCGTGCCCCGGCCAACTCCAACGCCCGAGCCACCGAGACGCCTCTTCAGGCGCTCAACTTACTGCGGCCAGGCTGAGCGTTAGACGTCCCCAGAAGCTTTTCTCTCCTTCCACCCGCCAAGCTCTTCATCTTCCTGCTGGCAGCCGCCCGGCGCCCCGGCCCTGGCATCCGGGAGCAGCAGCCGCCCGGGCTGTGGTCTCGGGGCGCACGGTCGCCCGTCCGCGGCTTAGGCGGCGGTGGTCGCGAGATCCTTGCGCGGCGGCCGCGGAAACGGTGCGCGTGGCTGGGCGCGCGGTCCCCAGGCGCGGGCTGCAGCTGGCGGCCAGCGCGCCTCTGCTCGGCTCTGCCGGGCTCTGCCGTGCTCGCCGCGCTCCGCACGCGTCCCGCCCGCGCCGGCCCAGGTGCACCCGGCCGCGGAGAGGTGCGAGCCACGCGCGGGGAGGGGACCCCCGCTGCGGGAGCAGGGAGACTGGAGACTCAGGGGCAGCAGGAAGCCAGCCGGGGTTAGATGCGGAGAACAGCTTTAATGGAGCGAGTGCGTCGTGAGTGTTACAGGGAAACGGGAGGAGAAATGAATCCAGAAACCAGACACACTGGAAATGAGCTGGAGAGAGTTGCTTCTGGAGGCTTGGAAGAGGGCTTTCCTTTTCTGCCTGGGTCCTTTATCTCCTGGTATAAGTATAGTACCTAAAACGCCCCATGCCTCATTTTTAACAGTTAACCTCAACAACCTCAGGCGACAGATGCCTGAGGGGAGACCCACATGTACAATCCCCTCAGGTGTCTCTTGCCTTCCCTGATATGCATACCTCTCCCACTGCCACACCACCTGTTGTCCTATTCTCGCGCTTACAGATGCGTTTCTCCAACTTTACCGTGCACAGAAATCATCTTGGAATTCTTCTGAAGTTCAGAGAAGTTCGGAGTGGGGTCTGGGAGTCTGCATTCGTAGAGGTGTGGCGGAGGCTATAATCTAAGAACCATGTTTGAGTTGCTTTCTTCTCATAGAAGTTAAACGGCTTGTGAGAAAGTCTGTGGTAACTCTGTAAGGTACTGTTTTCCATAGGGTAACAGGATGCTGTGGAAGCCGAGTAATTTATAAACACGAACACAGTAGCAAAGGAAAAATGTTACTGACTATTACTCGATAAAATTATTATGAATGCTGAGCCTCACGACTAGGTAGAGGAATATTGATAATTCACCATTCTACATATTTTCAAGAGGAGCTCTGAAAAAAATAAGTAAACAAAGACCCCCCAACAAACATGGTCATTTAGAAAGAAAACATAAGTAATATCCTCTAGGAGCAGCGTGCTCCCCTTCCCAGCAAGTTGTTGACTTTCACAGATATGCAGCTTTGTTCAAATGTGTATTAAGCAGTCAAGCCACTTATCAAGCAGAGAAAGGAAAGGAAGAGCAAATGCCAAGAAGAAAAAGAAATAGAGAAATGTAGTCACTACACCAAAGTTGTACCATCTTTCAGTGACCTAACAGGACTGTTGAATTTCCTGTGGCACATTCTTTCTGCCCTCATGTTTTCATCTGGCTTTAACCCTTCATCCCTCCCATTCAGAAAGTACTCACTAAGCATTTACCATGGTAAAGGCCTTTTCTTAAGGCAACAAGATCTGGCCCTGTCCTTGCTTTGGAATAGTGATTTGACAGTACACTATAAGTGCCATATTAGACAGACATTGGTGCCAGAATAGAGCACCAAACACATTACCACATGGTTCAAAAGGCAGAGACCCAGCCTTAACATGTAAGATGATTTCATCAGACAGAAGTAAAATGGAAAGAGTTCATGCACTACTTTGCTCAGAACCCACAGTACCTGCAGGAAAGTAGAAGAAATGGTTGGTTTGAAAAGCCGGAGAGGCCAAGTTAAGTGGGGCTGTCATTACTCACTGACCACCTTCATCCGAAGCACACCACGGTGATTAATGTGACTTAATAGATTGCTTGTGTGACTTAGAACCAGAAAATAGTGAAGCTGCAGGAAGCATTTATAGGTAGTGAAACCCCAGGTAAAGAATGGAGAAGGGAAGAACAATGATAATATTGTTCTAAACTATTGATAATATTGTTCTAACTAAACATGAGAGAGATCGGTGCCAGAGGTATTGACGAAAGATGGTTTCTCTCTTAGGAAAGGCAAAATCTGAAGATATTTTGTTGATAAGGCTAAGGGACCACAGGTGTGGAAGAAAAGTTTCAGGTGAAAGAAGTGAGAATTGATTGAGCAATATCTGAAGGAGATCCAGAACTAGTGAACCAAGAGTCTAAGTAATCAATCTTAGCAAAGAAAAGGGTCACCTATTCTTTAGAAGAAAGAACAAGGGAATAGAAAGAAGACATTGATATTTTAAAGTGGAATGAAAGAAAGTGGGAAATAAATGCACATTATTTTGTCCCAGACAACAGACATGAGGTCTTCTACTGATATCTTTTGAGCAGCAAGAGATAACATTATGAGTTTAACAATGTAGAAATATTTGGTGCAAGTTATAACAAATATCATAGTGACTCAACAAAAGATGGGATGGAAGTTCACTAAGTCACATGGGGACCTGCCTCCATAAAAATATACATTTATTATAATGAAGATAATCCTAATAGTTATTACTCTCCTAGTAACTTTGAAGACATAAGTACAGAAGTAAATAAAGCACACAGCATGGTCTACCCAGGTTTAGAAATCAACAAAGCAGCAATTGAGGCCCATCAGGCAAACAGGGAATTTCATGGAGTTGAACCTGAGCACATGCCCTCTGAAATCTTTCAACTCCAGGGTTGATTTGCTATGGTGCGATTTGCAGTTTGTGAGATCTTGCATAATTAAACTCTTGGAGCCTTAATTTTCTCCTTTGTAAAATTAGGGAAAGGCTACACTCTAATATTAGGTTTTTGCTATTAAAAAGCACTGGCAATGAACACAAATATGTGAAATAAATCAGACACACAAGCTGAAACATCACATGGTTTCTTTTATATGAGAAACTCAAATATAAATACAGAGCAAAATAAAAAATAGATAATAGGAAAAAAGGGAAATAGATCTTTTTTTAAAGAGAAAGGGACCAAAAGATGCAGGAAGTGGGAGGAAATAGAGGAAAAGGAGAAAAAGAATTAAGATACATTATGTACCAGTACATGTACTGACTCCCCAAGGGGAGTGTAATTATTATGTACTATAAAAATGTACAAATAAAAAATAAAAACTAATAAAATGCAAAACTATAAGAAGATCAAATCATAGGAAGAGAAGAATCAAGATCAAGGGAGGCATATCAGACATGTCAACAGAGCTGGTCAGCACCATGATTGTGGGTAAACACAGGGCCAGGGTCAGGTGTCAGTTATGGTCCATATCTGTTACTGGCTGAGGCAAAGATTTGTAAAGCCCAAATGTTCTTTTCATTTTATCATTACTACCTATTAATTTTATAAAACATTGAGTTTCAATGGATATGTTAGGATTTATGTCCATGCCCCCAAGAACCTCATGTACATCATTGTCACTTCCCCCTTAGTGCCTTCTTCTTGTTTGATAATAATCTCCCTCTTGCTTTCATTTCACCTTTTTTAGACTCCACATATTTGAGAGAACATACAATAGTGAGTCCCAATGTCTTATGCTTGGAAACAATTCCTTCCTCAAACTTGGAGGGAAATTTCTTCATGTAGCATTGGGCAACTTAGAACTCATGTAACTTTTTAAAGTAATAATTTTCAATTATAAATCAAGGCATAGTATTAAACAGGGTGAATGAAAATTACATCTTGGAGTGGTTATGCAGTGCTCTAAACATTTAGCCTTCTAATGATTCAATGTCGCCCACTGTACTAAGCACCTGAATTTTGTTACACACCATGATGATGCATTATTTGGGCCTTCTATAACCTAATAATATACCTTTTCTGAGCTGAGAAAACAAAGACTCACATTAATTCTTTGATGAGTTCCCCATTCTCTGATTATAATGCACGTACAATTTCCTCTCTGAAACACTGACTCTAAAAGAATTAAATAAAGTAAAGTTAATAAATGTGGTCAACCCATACTCATTGTGTCTGAGATTGAGTTCCTTAGGAAACAGACTATGGACACATGGAAATTAGTATGCAGAAAGATCACCAGAGAGAGCTTTTGAGATCAAGTTATGTGAGAGTAAAGGATGCAGGTATGGGGTAAAGAGGGAAGCTGAATAACAAATACAGCTTTAACAGAGGCCTCTGCTGTCGCAGGAGAGCTCTGGGCTGAATTGTCCTGAACTAGTGACAAGAAGCCAGGTGTTCGAACTCTTGCATTGCTCCATCATTCCTAATAATCAAAGTGAAATTCATGGCAAAATGTGTGGCACTAACTTGCTTAAGTATTCGAATATTTTATCACTGCTTTATAGAATACAAAGATGATTATCTGGAATGTAGCAAGTATTTTAATAAACATTATTATTTGAAAGCACTGTGATAGGTCCTTTGAGGAAACACAAATATATTTAAAATCATTTTTGATGTCATAGAACTTAAAATTAGATGTAAATCATCTGTAAAATAGTGTTAACAGTAATATTTACCTCACAGGATAGAAGTAAGGGTTAAAAACTTTACCACAAAATAAGTATTTGCTTTTTCTTTTCCCAAGTACAATATGTGGAATGAAAAGTGTTGAAAAAAATTCTAAAGTACAAAGATGTACGATAAGTTCAGGATAAAAAACTATCACTTTATCAGAGAAAGGTTAATGAAGGAAAAGCAATTTAGTTGAGTCTTGAAGAAGGCGGTGAACTTTGAAAGACAAAAGCAGTAGTAAGGACAGGAGGGCATTCCAGGGAAAACAAATAGGATGAACAAATATGAAGAGCATGGAGGCTTTGATTTTTTTTTTTTAGGACTAACAAATGAACTAATTATCAGGGATAGAGATGAAAGGTTAAGAATACTGCTGAAGATTTTCAATTTCTGGTTAATCATTATGGCTTTATTTAGAAGGAAATGAAAACTGAGAATTCTGGGAAAATTAGAAGTAGATAAAATAAGGTTTTAAGAAAACCTATGCAGAATTAAAATGGAAAGAAATCAGAAGCAAAAACAAGATCTGTTTCTTGTTCCTGCCTAACTCTAATCTTTCTTCTAGAGGATGTTCTTCCCATAAGGCAGTGCTCCTCAAAGTGTAGTCACAGGTCCAGAAGCATCAGCCTCACCTGACAACTTACTAAATAGATCATGGGGCAGGCTCTGGACCCAACCCTCCAAAGCAGAAACTGTGTGTGGGTCCGAGCAGTCTTTAAGAAACACTCCAGGTGATTCTGTTACATATTCAAGTATGAGCATCACTGTTGTAGTGTTTGAATAATATATTTATCTCCAGGGGCAAATGTCCTTCTGAAGAGAAGGACACTCTTAAGAGTGTGGTGACTGTGTGTTAACATCTTTTCAGACCATCTCGGACCAAGTGACTGTGTGTGGAATTATGCCATATTTATCTCTGCCTCAGACGTTGTTAAATAGTTTTTCAGAATAAATCTTTAATGCAAAATTTCTTCCATTTGTTTTGGATGTGGGACAGCACAGGACCAGTGTGTCTGTTCTACCAGAATGAAGACAAGAGGAAAAATCCTTGGAAAGAACTTCACAGGTGTAAAAAAGAGAAAACTGATTAGTATGCTTTTCTATAACAAAACAAACAAAAAACTTAAAAAACCCTTTCCTTTTCTTAGTAAAACTCTGGAGGGGCCAATGAAAATATTCTTAATACTGTAATGAAAACGGTTTCAAAATAATTAGAACTTGGATATTGAGGGTGGATTGCAGTCTTATAGTTAACAGAAAATGGTTTTGAGTTCATGCTAAGTAAGAAAAATCAATGTAATGGCCATAATAAAACATATTTATTCTCTTTGAGGATTCTTTTGGATCCTTTTTGATCAATGGGTAGGAAGATGAAAGGAAGAGAGTGAACTGACAAGACAGAGAGATTGGGGTGAGAGGGTAAAAGTACCAGTTGTTGGATCTCAGTCCCAGAGTTTCTCATCAAGCAATTGTGGGTTGAGGTCCGAGAATTTGTATTGCTAACAAACCCTGGCTATTTCTGTTAGTGGCCCAATAATCAATTAAATCCTAGCAAGCCCTTCCATTTGCCATCACCATCAATTGGCACATTGTAGTCATTCCATAATCATTGGCTGACTAGATAAATATGCACAAAACCCAGTTTCTACCACATTTCTTAACAATCCCAGTTGGTAGTGACAATTTTTACTTCTAAAATTCTCTTAACGCATTGTCTATACCACTCAGTCTATATTTGTCATGCCTTGTGTTATAACAGGTTTTCCAGAGGCACCTTTGAGCTGAGGATTTGTGTGTAACTGACTTATTGAGAGAATTCTCTGGGAGAATCAGTAGGAGAGTGGGATAAGGAGGAAAGGAGAGAGAAGAAAGCCAAGCAAGTGTGTGGTGACATCCCCATATGGCGGCTTCAGCCTATCACCTAGGGGAATCCCAGGGGAGGAATGAGGGCTTTTCTCTTCCCACTCACCAATCATCATCAATTAAGGCATCCTAGAAGGATGCCCACTTTCAGGCACTTTCAGCTTTCTGTATAGCTGGGCAAAATAGCTCTAGCTGCCCAAGAGCAGTTGTTTGAAAATGAACCACAGATGTTGGCTCCTGAAAGTGAATAACATAGAAAGAGTAAAAAAAAAAAAAAAAAAAACCAGAGAGAACATCAGTGAAACAATAACATATATGTTCACCTGTATTCATGATGTTTTTATGCTTTTTATGTTAGCTTCCTATTAGATTTTAAATTCCTAGAGAACCAAGGATAAGTTGTGAGTTTCTTTAGGTTGATCCATATGTATGTAATTGCCACTATTGGACCATTTTGAGAAAGGGAACTGGAAATTTCATATTGCATAATTCAATGCTTAGGTCTTAACTGACCGGCATTCAACAATGGGATAGAAAAGTTGATCATTGATAGCCTTAGTCTCCCATTCTATCAGAATCAGATGCCCCCCCATCCTCCCACCCATGGAGACTCTCAACTGGCCAAAGGCCATTTTCAGTGTGCCTGCAATTACTGTTCTTACAAGTTAAGTTGTATTATTATAGACAGATAAGTTAGATAGGAATTAATAGGCAGTCAGATAGGGATAAGTCCTCAAGGGAGTCAGTGCAAAAGATGAGAACAAATCAAAATTGTGGCTGGTAGTGCATCTGAAGAAGGCCAGGCTTCAAGATGGAGATGCAGTGGCCAGGCAGACACCTCTCTAAGGGATAAAAAGCAACTTCAGATTATACTGTAATTAGCACCGTGAGTCCAGTAAGTCCAGATAAGCATGAGATGTCCTTGTATGTGACCAGAACTTTTGGACCCAACCCATCCTCCGAAATGCCTTTGTTCTTTCTATGTTAGAAGCTATCGATAAGTTAAATTTGATGATCTTAGCCATATACCCTTGCTACATGCCTCTTTCCTATTGGATCAATATTAGCTAAGTGACTATACTTGTAATCCTACCGGTTGATTGTAGTTTGACCCTACTAGTACCTACCTCATGATTTTGCTCTATAAAACATTCTTAGAGAAAGAGCCTCTGTGGTAACCTCTTTTAGGACCCCTTTTGTAACTCAGGAGCTTTCTCCTAGTAAACCTTTCTGACACTTAACCTCCTTGTCCCTAGTAATTCATGCTTCAAAATTCAGGGGACACAAACTCAGCACATCTGATATCTGGCCTGTTGGGAGTTATTTATCCTCCATCACAGTATGTTTTCCATGATTCAGCCAGTTTTGTTTTATTTACTGTAGTCATGCATTTTAGTTAAAATTATATAAACTATGAAATATAAGTGTGAAAAAGACATGTTGCTATAAAAATTAAATTTGATGCTTTTCAATTTTTCAAAATATGAATTGCTTTAAAGCAAACAAACAAAAAAACTCTTCTCTTCAATTAGGTGCCAGTGAGACAGCTGAAGAGATTGGAAAGATCATAACAATCTGGAAGGATTGTTCACATGGGATGTCTCAATAAATATCCTTAGGGTTTTATTGAAAATTAAAGAAACCCGAACTAGGGCTTGTGGTGTTTTTAATTAAGTTTTTGGGGGGCTGGAAGTAACAGAAATTTTATTTAAATGGGCTACAAGGAATAATAGAACTATCATTCCTCTTAGCAAGTATCATTCCTCTTAGAAGTCCTGGAGTAGAAAAGCTCTGGATTGTGAAATACAACAGCTTAATCAAGTCATCCTATGTCATTTCCACCTTTCTGCCAAACCATTTGTGATTTATTGGTCAACATCCTTCCTAGAATCAAAATCACTGCAATAGCATAAGAAAGCCCATCTATATAAATCAATCTCCAAAGGCAGAAAAGAGACATGTGCACCCAAACTCTCACCCATGCATCATTTTTGTTTGTTTGTTTTTGTACTGGGGATCAAACTCAGGTCCTTCCGCTTGTGAGGCAGATGGCGGCACCACTGAGCTAAATCCCTGGCCCCCATGCATCATTTTTTAAGAGCAAATAATTATTTCAAAGAAGTTCCACAGGTTTCTTTTGCATCTCATTAGCCAGGAGCAGGCTATATGCCTAACACCATCCACTGGGAAGGTAGAGAATTACCCAGTTCACCTGGGATGCCAAAGACACCAAGAGGATAAAGGCGCTCAGCAGCACCAGAGAGGAAAGTAGCTGTTGGGCAGAAAATCACACAATGTGCTCCAGGCAGATTGTGCATCACAAGTTATGCAAGATAAATGATGACAAACACCCAAGTTGAAAGGAAGAACTTTACCCTACATTTAAACATTAGTGAATGAATGTATGCTCATGTGTACTAAGTTAAAAATAAATAGGTTTCAGTTATATACACCTTGCTTTATCTGACTTCTGCTGACTGACTGAGTCTGATTATGTCAGATAAGAGATCTTCTTATACACTTATTAACTGTATTTTAAAAGTAGGCACCACGGGGTCTCACACGCAGCGGGAAGTTGGTAGGTGTTAATAACAGTGGTGATTGTATATATTTGGTACAACAGGGATTCATTCAGTGATTGTTGCTTTACTATGGATACGGGTCAAGAATAGAAGATGATAAGAGAAAGTGTTGGATAGGACTCTTACATGGCTTGCCCCTACCTGGCAAAGAGGTTTAGTGCCAAGGCAATTCCTGTTCTACTTCTAGTATTAAGAAGATTATTTCTATTAATAATTTTGAAAGCTACCAGTGGCAGAAAAGTACTATATGTTCACTAAATCATTACTTTCCCTCCTCAGGACATGAAAAAGCTACTATTTTTTCCCAGTTGCCCAGCATCTAGAAAAGATGCCTAGCATCTTGTGATTAGTTCTGGACAATGAGATGTTGACTGAAATTTGAGAACTAAAAACACTGGGCTCAAATACTGACACCAAAGTTTCCCGAAGTTTTTAGCAAATACTTCTCATTCTGCCCCTGACCTGTCCTATCCCCCCCACCCCACCCAGGTTGTTGCAGATTGGAAGCAGAGGAACAGTGGAGAATGTCAAAGTCCCAGGATGTAACAAAACCACCACATGAAAAACATCCCTTTCTGAATAAACTGCTTTATTGTTAAACTCATGAGATTATGTGGTTACTACAGCAATTACCACCAACACATGTATAGTATAGTTAAACAGAAGTAGCTACAGCCAGACTACTGAAGAAGGGATACTGGATTTTCAGTACATGTTTCTCCACTTGACACTTTTTAAAAATTGCCCCTTCCCAATCTTTAGTATCCTTCTTTGTGTATTTCACTCCAAACACCTAAAAACATTTATATTGCTGTGCTGGAAAAGGAAACCATCTATTTGTAACATGCTAAGTTACAAAGAATTTAATTTGGTTGTACTCTTCCATGTTCATTTGCATTTTAAAAGGCCTACAGAAAGACCACAATGCTTATACCTAAAGAATGTATCACTAATGATTGAATTTCAATCATCAGAAAGAGAAAAAAATACATTTTACTATGTAAATTACACCACATAAGCAATAGCTTGAAGTAATTAAAATTCCACCCCTGAACAGAAATTAAGTTTACATTTTGATTTTTTTCTAAAATAATATGCTAAAAAAGGGCAATTGTTCTATTTAAATCTTTTTTCTTCATGGTTCTCAATCCATATTTATTTATAGCATACTAAATTTTATTAAATTAGGAAGTTTTTATTGTATTTATTGCTCTATCTCATGAATTTTAAAATATCTAAAATACCAAAAGATAATTAAGGAGAAGATTGCATAAAATTTAATTGTACAAATGAACAATATTCACTAACTGTGTAATAAACTAAGAATTGCCTGCTTATATTCAGAAACATTTATGTCAGCATTAGTTTTCTCTATTTTAGGCTATAAGCAATTCCAAGGCAAGAATTGTAACATTTTCTATATTTTGTACATGTTGTACTGGACTGTATATAAATACATATTCTTAGGATTAATTTTTACCCTCTAAAATGGATAGAAAATTATATATATATATATATAGTGGTATATCTGCAATTAATATGTATAAGAATAAAGAAACAACAACTACAATAGCTGAACTACCTCCTAAATTCCAGCAGCTCCTTGTTGAGTGTTCATTCTTGCTCATGGGTGGTGAGGAAAGGCAGGCAGAAGAGAAAAAGACAGAGGTCTTAAAAGTTAAAGTCAATTCAATCTCTCCTAGTTTCAAGGGATGTCTTTTTTAGTAAATATGCAGCCAACTGAGATTTCTATTACCTTTGACATTGTTGTCCCTGTAAAAATATCTCTCTGTTCCATCATCCTTCCAAATTGGTATCCAGCTCCAGTAGGAAGTCATGGTGTTTTCATCAAAGCACTGTGGAGCATGAACAGGGTATATCCTCTGCCCTGGAGCTAATGAGGAATGTTCCCTTCTTCAAGGTGGGTGTGGTCCAGTGTCAGGGCATATGTCTGGGACTTCAGCCTCCACTTGTCACCTAAACGGGCCATCTTTGTGCAAATTTACACAAAGAGCACCTGACAGACTGGAGCATCTCTCATCAGTTGAAAGATTACATTTAAAAACAGATTTTTAGTAACAAATTTTAAGCAGTCAGTTGTCTTTCAAGCTGATTGAGAGGAAATATGTGACCATAAAGTATTAATGAAACAGTAAAATTAATTTTATTTTGTATTGACCTAAAAAGGAAAAAAATGGAAGTAGCAAAAGAACTTATTTGATGTGTTGTGTATTGAATTAGGAGTTAAAATTCTTAGATCTTATTTTGTTACTTGTTAAATCTGATTTTTATTATTTGTATTTATTTGGCTTTCTTGAGATTCATTATATAACCATGTGGACTTTAACTTATCTGTAAAATGATTGTGGCAATAGTTTCCCTATCTACTTCACATTATCTTGAAAGTTGGGTATACTAACATATTTGAAAACCTTTTGGAAATGGCCACTCTTGTATCTTTGTGTACCAACTTCTATATGGATTATAAACTCTTTGGAAAGAGTGGCAATATCCCAGTTTTCCTAGAATCCTCACAATGTCCTGCAAGAAATAAAATTTCATTAAATACCCTATGTATTGATAATTGACTTACTAAAGTGTGACTCAGATAAGTATGCTGATATGGAAGTGAAAATGGTATGATAAGAAAGCTCTCTGGTGTACAAAACAGTTCTAAATATCCTTTTTTGAATATTGATGAATCACTTTCAGAAAGCAATTCAAAATCAAATAAAAGTTAATGTTTTTGTTAATTAAGGAAAGTCATGATCTGCAGAGAAAAGAAAATCAGGTTAAACTGGCTTCAAACAGGAGTTCTCAAAGTGTTTTCCCACAGGTCCACCACCACCACCACATTAGCATGACCTGGGATATTAGACATGCAAATTCCCAAACCCCTTTCCAGATAGAATCAGAAAAACTCCACAGTGGGGGCTCACTATATTTGTAAAAGCCTTAGACATGATTTCCATACGTGCTAAAGTCTGAGAATCAATGGTTTTAGAAATACAGTTAACACACACACACACACACACACACACACACACACATAGATAGTTGGTTGAGAACATTAGTCAGCTGCTGAACATAGTCAGTAAATTCTAGGCCTTTTATGATTCCACTTCTGTGGCCCTACCTTGATGTCATGCCCTCAAACTAATCATCGTAGGGTTGCAGGACATGACTACAGCAGCTCCACGGTTCATGTTCTCAATGAAGAAAAGAAGAAAGGAGCTGGATAAAGCCACTTGGGATTATGACTTTTACCAGAAACATAATTGCTTCCCCAGGGCTCCAGTCTAAATTCTCCATACACATCATTGGCCAGGATTACCTCTTAAGGCTACCCTTAGCTACCACATGGCTGAATATAAACTTTTCACATTTTATTTTGGAGGCAGATATGGGAAAAATGGAGTTGAGCATGGCTATTTGGTTACTCAGCCCACAGTCTTCTCAAATAAATGAAGGATTATAACATAATCCCAAAAATTTAGAAGATTTATCTTGGAAATGAGAAAATATAAGCAAAATGGGATACTGACTTTAAATACTGCATTTGAAATGCTGCAATGAGGAAGAAAGCTCTGATAGGATATGAAGTTTCGTGAGGCAGAAACAATAGGTGGAACTTAGAGGTCACAGATGTTGGCTCAACAACAACCAAAAAGAATTTTCTAATGATTAAACCTATTCAAAAGAAAATAGCATGCTATGGAATAGTGAGCACCTATCATTCTAAAACATACAGAGATAAATATATATTGGAGATAATTCCTACAGTGGATGATTTAACTGTATGATTTAACTGACTAAAAGTAAAGTGTGTTATGGATAATCATAAGTAACGCTTGTGTATGTTTACTTTATTCATGACCCTGAAATATGTACTTCACATACATTATACCATTTCCTACTACAACATCTCTGAAATAAGCACTACGATTATTCCCATTGGAAGAAATTGAGATAAAGCGAAGTAATATACTTTGCTCAAAGTCATGGAGCTAAGATTTGAACTCAAGTACTATGACTTCAGAAGTCATACTCTTTACTTTTGCAATCATCTCCTGGACTTACAACAATCCCACAATTTTGAAAACAAAATGCAACCGGATGTGGTTCTCACACCTGTAATCTAAACACTCTGGGAGGCTGACGCAAAAGGATCAGAAGTTTGAGCCCAGCCTGGAAAATTTAGCAATTTAGCAAGACTATTCCTTAAAACAAAAATATTTTTAAAAGGGCTAGGGATGTAGCACAGTGTAAAGCCCCTGGGTTCAATCCCTAATCCAGCAAAAAGTATGGAAGGAAGGAAGGAAGGAAGGAAGGAAGGAAGGAAGGAAGGAAGGAAAGAACGCAAATTCCTCATGTATATATAAGCGCAGTTGAATGCCTCACCCTCTTCTAGTAATAAAGGCAACTCCTCTAGTACCTTTGCAAGCAATTCTAATATGCTCATGTTTTATTTGCACAGCTTCTACTTAGATTATCACTCTTCTGGAACCCAGTTCAACAGTTAGCGACCCACAACCTGGTGGGTTAATTTGATTTCTCAATATTTCACTTTTGGAAAAATTTTCATTCACTTTCTCTATGTCGTTTGTCTGGAGTTAAAACTTCTGGCCGCATGAATGCTTTCAAAAAATAATGAATCTTTATTTCCAAATCTTAGGCTAAACCTGAGAACAGTGTGGTCAATTCTGTCTGGCTCTGTCCCCAGTTTCTAAATGCCCCTAATGGATGGCACAAGGGCAATGCTGACTCTGTTAAACATATGAATGGATTCATAGATCTTAATCATGGTAGTTTTTTGCAAAAATATATAATTTTATTTCTACAAATCTTCTAACCATTTTTATGTGCCTATACTCTGCCCTATACACATTTGATTACAAAGAAAATTTAACAAAACTACTTATTTTCATACAATAAGCATAATTGGGTATCAGAAATAGAGAGTATTTCCACACTAAAAATTGCCATATTGGAATCACATAGGCAAAATGGATACCAATATGAGTATGTATACCTGAAAGAGGACTTCACTCTGAAAGCTGGGCCCAGTCTTCCAAATCTGTGTCCACAAACAGTAACGGAACTTCATGTGCAGAAACTAAGAAGTGAGTATAGATTCACTAATTTCTAAATATAAATCTAAGAATAAAATGAACACAACAAAGAATAAAATTGTTAAAAATAAAGGACTGGCTTAGTATTTTATTCATGGAATGCTGAAGGAGGGGAAGTAGGAGATTGGTCCATTGCATTGCTTCCTGGACAGACCCTTCCAGCCACAACTTTGGTCCCACAGGTGAGAATGAAGGGCAGCCTGGGCCCCGCCCTTACCCTCTCACACCATGGCTGACCTGTGCTTTCTGGCTTGTCCCCTGGAGGCAGAGACCTGGCAGAGACTGCTGCACATCATGAGGAAGGTGTCTCTTCTCTGTTTTCCATTTTGGATACTTTTTCTTGCTTTGCTTTCAATATTACTCATTTTGGAAGAAAAAAAATGGCAGAGTGGTGAGCAACAACAACTCAGCCTACCCAACATTCAGAATCCAGACACCAGAAAATAACAACTTGGGGAAGAAAAAGAGAAAAGGAGAGAGAATCTGACAGGAAAATTAAAGGCTACAGAGAAATTGAAGAGACACAACACAAAGTGTAAAGGGGAAGGGACAGCTTGAACTTTCTCCTTGGCTCCCAGCTTGCATCTCAGAACTCAAGGGAAAGGGAGACCAAACCTACAGAAACAAAGTGAATGCTAGAGACGCCAGAGGGCCTCAGGGAGAAAGGCAGTGGAATGGACAGGCAGTTCCTATGACCTGCAGGGATCATGAGACCTTCTGCTCTCATTAGAATACTTCCATACGCAGCAGTTGGTGAGTGTCTCCAGTTCAAGGAGCCACCACATCCATGGAGACAGTGAATATTGGGTACCATTTTGGGAAAGAATTGATAGTTTGACCCAGGACTCAGAGCCGCCTCAGAAGGACAGATGTAGTCAGGGAGCAGACTAGCAAAAGATTCATTGAGGAATTTGAGCTAAAGGACCTGGATCCCATCTGTACAGCCAGAGGCCAGGTCCAACCTGAGTTGCTCTGGATTTGAGAGTCTTAGCATTGGAGCCCTACTCCTGCTGCCTGCTGGAGCCTGCATCCAACAAAGGTCAGGGGTCTGAATACCTACCAACAGAGCAGTGACACATCTTGACTTAGATCATAACCCAAAATTGTAGATCCCAGAAGAAAACCATGCATTGAAAAATCACAAAGAAATTGTTTTTTCTTGTGTATGTTTTCTTTTTTTCTTCTTTCCTTTTCTCTTTCTTCTTTACTATTTTATTGAGGTTTAGGCAATTCTTTGTCTTTTTTCCTTGCTTCTTTTTCCCACTTTTTCTTCTTTTCTTTTTTTCTCTTCTGCTTTTTATTTTTTCTTCTTTAAATTTTTTCCTCTCATTTTATTCTCCATATAACTTTTTTCTCCCTTTTTTCTTCTATTTCTCATTAAATTTTTGTTACCTTTACCTAATTCTATAAACATCCTTCTACTTCCCAATGGAATCCTTATCAACTTTTCTGTTCCTTTTCATATAATATAGTATAAGGTTTCAAATTTTTCTTCTTGCTTTCCCCATTGCCATTGTCCTATATCTTTAATAGTATAACCATAAAGCTTTATTAATCTTTAGATAGTTAACTCTATAAAATCACTTTTGAATTCTTTTCTACCATTAGTGGAGACATAGCTGTCCCATTCAGAACATATTAGCTAAAAATCAATACCCGGGTTGTCTTAATATTTACACTAGCCTTGTGGATTTCTTCTCTAGGGTGAACATATTTGGCTCTTCTGGTATGTAAATATCCAATTGGTCTTGGACAATACTATTATTGCTGATTTGCTTCATATTACCAGAGTCTCATAATTGCTACTAATGGGTCTTCTCTGCAAGCCAACACCCAGATTACATTTGTGACATTAAGAATACAAGGGTACATTGCCAGAAAACTTGGTCTTGGGTAAATAACACTTCATGCTACCCTCCCGAATTAATCAAAGTGGTTGGACCTTGGGGAAGAGGCAAAGGACCATAGTTAGCCATGCTCATAGTACATCACTGAAAAGTGACTAAAGAGCTCCCTATATTAGCAAAAAGTATTTACACTCTAAGGATCCACAAACCTCACCACAAAACAATGGAAACAAGAAAAGGCAAAACAACAAAATGCCTCTCAAAACTCTCAGCTTCCCCAAAGCCAATCCTGGGGGCATCAAGGGAGAATAGCACAAGCCCTACACCCAAATTACTCAAAAGGATAACCAAGACTGTTAGAAAACAAATCAAAGATGTACTCAGCATGATCACAGAGGATATAACTAAACAGATAATGGGAGTAATAACTAAAATGATCCAGGAGCTTTCAGAAGACACTAATGAAAAGCTTGTTGAGTAAACAAAATGATACAATACAGGAATGACCAGTTTAGCAAAGAATTAGAGTCCATGAAAAGGTTTCAATTACAAATTCAGGACATTAAACATTGAAAGTATGGGCAATAGAAGCTACAAGAGAATACACATTCTTCTCCACAGGACCTGGGAATTTCTCCAAAATAAGCCACATAATAGCATGCTGAAGTAAATAGCAAAGAAATAAATGATCCCATGCATATTATCAGATCATAGTGAATTGAAATAAGAAATCAATAGCAAAAGAAACCACAGAAACTATGCAAATACATGGAAATTAGACAATATACTTTTGGTCACAGAATAAAGTAGGGAAGAAATTAGACAATTCCTACAATCAAATAATAATGTCAGTACAACATACCAGAAAGTATGGGACTCAATAAAAGCAGTCCTAAGAAAGAAGTTTATAATAGCAAATTCCCTTGTTAGAAAATCAGAGTGAGCTCAAATAAATAACCTAAGGATGCACCTCAAAGTCCTAGAAAAACAAGAACAATACAAAACTAAAGCAAGTACAAGGAAGGATATTATGAAGATCAGAGGAGAAATTTATGAAATATAAAAAGAATCAATGAATTGAAGAATTGGTTCTTTGAAAGAATAGAAAAAATAGACAAACCCGTAGCCAATCTTGCCCCCAAAAGGAAAGAAAAATCCCAAATCCATGCAATTTGAAATGAAAAAGGCAAAAACACAACAGATTCTGCTGAAATCCAGATCATTGGTAACAACTTTGAGAACATGTACACTAATAAAATGGAAAATTCAAAAGAAATGGATAAATTCTTAGGGATACATATGAACTACCAAAGTTGAACCAAGATGATATAAAAAGTTAGAAAAATCCAATATTAGTTAAAGAAATTGAAGAAGTAATTAAAAAAAAACTACTAAGAAAAGCCCAGATCCCAAAAGATTCACTGCCGTATTCTACAAAAATTTTAGACAATAACTAAAGCCAGTACTCCTCAAATTCTTTAATGAAATCAAAAGAGAAGGGAGGTCGCATGGAAAATGCCGGTATTAGCCCGCTGCAGACAGGCAGGTCTGCAGATACTTTAGCAAAGTTGAGAGTCTTGCGGAACACGCTGAATCAGTCTGCGCCCCAGCAGCAATCCACTGGACACCCCCGACCCCCGCTCCTCTGGCCTCTCCTCTATACAGCCACCTGGTTGC
>NW_004624788.1:108607-126506 GCF_000247695.1 Heterocephalus glaber
GGGGGGGGGGACTTCTGGTGTCCACGCGGCTCAGCTCCTCTGCCCTAAGAGCTTGGGATGGTGGCAGGGGAGCTTCCTTCTGGGTGCTGAGACTGGCTCAGCTTCTCTGCCCTAGAAACATGGGATGGTGGTGGGGGAGCTTCCTTCCAGGTGCTGGGACCAGCTCAGCTTCTCTCCAGAATTCTGTTATTGCCTAACATAAGTTTTGTAGTCAGAAAATCTTCTTTCTAAAATTAACTCTGTCCATGATCATATAAATGTACTCTGGGAAATGATTTAGAATTTACTTTGTCTATGCTGGTATTCTTTTTATAAAAAAACTGAGTCAGAATAAAAGACTTATCTCTTAAAAAATGTCTTAATATTATCTATGTAATTTTTAGCACAAGTTTTTTGTTTTGATTTTAATGCTAATATCATTCACCTGCCTTGTTTTTCACTTGAAAAGAAGGCAGATTTTTGGGATAAAACTTACAATAGAAGATAAATCTCTCATCAGTGTGCCTACAGGTTCAATTCTGTATGATGATTCACAAACAACACAAAGTAAAATATTACTAGATGGAGTCAGTAAGAACTTTTCTTGGTCCCAGAAGTAATTTAAATAATATGGATTGATAAGATCAGAGCCCACAATTCCTCCTGCATGAGTTTTCCTGAGAATTGACTATAAACATTCATATACTCTTTGAAAAAGGAAATAGCTTAAAGCAAAACAACAATTCAGGGAGTAATTATAAAAATAATGATACTACTATTTCCCTAATGTATCAGTGGAAAATTAATACTAAATCATCATTAAAGAGTACAATGATACAGTCAAGATAATTAACATTTTTATGGGAAAACCTTGTTTAACTGGATTAAAAAAAAAATTTTTAAACAATGGATCATAATCCTTGGGACTTTGCAGCAATTTTTGAAAGGCAAATCATGCGGGTATATAACACCCACATTTACTTTTTAGAATTATTTCTATTTATGAGTTATTGACTTTAATTTTATGAGTTATATTATATTAAACAATGCATACTTAACAGGAAAATAAAATATCAATAAAATACTAAATTTTTTAAATGTAATGAGTATTTAGAAGAAACATTAACATTTTAAACATCAACTGTTTACCTGATTATGAGGTCTAAAGAATAATAGCAGAAATAAATTCCTATGTAAATTACAATGAAAATACAAACAAAACTCTACTACTGAAATCATCTTTACTTCAATTGTCATACCTAAGGCAGTCTTCGCACATGACAAGAGCATGTTCCATACACAAGTCTCCTTACACCGACAGCATGTGTGTGTAGCTTTCCTTTCCTGTTTGGCAGTCGTACTTGTCACCTCTCTTGTCTTCCTCTTTTGTCAAGAGCTTCCTATTACATTATACAATGTGCACTTAGCAGGAAAATGAAATGTCAGTAAAATAAAATATCAAATATATACTGATCAACATTTTCTACATCAATTGTTGTTTGCTTACTAAATCTAAAGAATAACAGCAGAAATAAATTCTTATGTGAATTACAATGAAATTACAAATAAAACTCTACCAGAAAAACAATCTTTACTTCAACTATCACACCTAAGGTAGTTTTCACATATGAGAATAGCATGTTCCCTACACAAGTACTGCTTAGACTGATAGCACAGGTATTTTGTTTTCTTGTCTTGTTTGGTAGGACATACTTGCCATCTTGCTGGCCTTTCTGTTTTCTTGTGCTGTTTCATCTGTCTGCTCACCGGTATGCTCCAGATTTCTTTTATCCTATTCTTTGGGGAGATACATACTGTTCTTCCTCTGTTGCAATTGATCATTTATCAATTCCAGTCTCAATCCTCTGAGAAAATTTCTCCATGACATTTTGTGCTTGTTATTGATATAGGGGAAAAAAATGTAACTCCCTACCTGCTATATGTCAGATATGCTAAGTTCATCTTACCTGAAATTGAAGAATAAATTCTAAGGAAAAACAGAAGTTAAAAGTAGGAAAGTTTATTGGGGAGTAGGAATGAAGAATAGGAATGGTGAACAGGAATAGTTCCTGAGAGACAAGAGGGGTTCTGAATGGGTTACCAAATAGCCCACTTCTCTGAGAAAGTTCCATAGAGCAAAATCATGAGGTGGGTACAACATGGGTCAAAACTATAATCAGTCTATAAGATTACAAGTATACTCACTTGGCCAATATATACCCAATGGCAGCAAGGGCATATGGATGGCATCATTAACCTTGGTCGATAATTTATAGTCTTAGTCTTGTTTTTAGTCTTAGTCTTAGTAGTCTTAGTCTTAGGGGGTGGGAGAGGATGGCTCACCTCTAATGATATAATGGTTTATTTATATGGGAAATTTCAAAAAGGTGGTACCAACAATCTCAAAGTTTTGTTTATCCCTTAGGGAAATATGTAAATCTGACTTTAATCTTCCTCAGATGTGCCTCTAGACACAGTTTTGATGTGTTCTCTCTTCTGCAGACTCCCTCAAGGTTCTAGCCCTGTCTGACTGCTTATAATATTTCTACTTAACTTAGCTGTCTATGACATTATTTTCTTTGTAAACTATGAAACTATACCTGACATGTTTAGGATTGAGTAAAATACAACCATTGGCCAATGCTTTCTGTTTCAAGTAACCTCATAGTTGCTGCATAACTCAGCAAGAGTGGCTATTCTGCCTTTCGTTTTGTTGTAAATTATGACCATTTCTGTCTTCATTTGTGTTGAGGATTCACTATCAATCTTTTGTTTGTTTGTTTCTTTGTTTGTTTTTGAGATAGGGTCTTGATATGTAGTCCAGGGTAGCCTTGAACTCACTATGTAACACAGGCTGACTTTGAACTCACAGGATCCTCCTGCCTCACCCTGCCCAGTGCTGAGATTACAGGTGTACACCACCACAGCCAGCTTCACTATCGATCTTATCCTCATGGTGTAATGTTGACAGTATTAATACTACTTTGCTTTTCTTCACCATGTAGGAGGCCAATATTATGTCTTTCTGCAATCCAAAGATTGTACTATACACTTCTCTATTGTGAACTTGCATCATTTCTTTTTTTTTTTAGGAATCTTGGCTTTGTTCTTGCAAATAGTTCCTGTGCTGGTCAAATGGTATTCTTTTAGCAAATGTAACATTAATAGGTAACTAGTGAACCAATATCTGAATGTAACATTTGGGTTACTTTTTGAAATAGGTGCAACAAGTCATATGGCTTATTATTGCATGAAGAAAGACCTGATGGCTGAGTTCCAGGATAATCTCTAAATTCAAGATGTAAAATGTCTTCACATCTACCAAAGCATATATTTTTATACCACATTTGGAAGATTTACTTGGCATATATTGCCAAAAGCTTCAACAACCATGAAATGATGCAAGTTGTTTCTCAATTGTCATGTATTCAGATGTTGTATAAATTGCTTCAGAGTTCAAAATAAAGCTTTCAAAAAATGAGCAAATGGCAGCCAAATTGTCAGATTTTTTTTCCTTTCTCAATGGGTCTTTTTTGTTGGCAAAATATAGGCAATTTTGAAGGAAACTAAATCTCTTGAGTGTCATTGTTGTTCTAAAAATTTCAGTGTCACATCTTTCACTTCTCCATAAATCCTTTAGATTCTGACAATTAGAATGATAAAGTCCTGCTATGAAGGGTTTTAGTTCATATAGTGTGATGTCATGATAAACATATTTTTGAGTATTACTATTAATGCATATAGACTGTTTTACTTATATTTTATTATTAGTGTATTTCAAAACATCTTGTAGCATATCATCCATTACAATTTCCAACACTGAATTGAACTGTTGACATTCTGTCCAATAGGTTTCACCCTTGTCAAGAACCTAATAACATTTTCTGACCTAGTTCTAATGTTGGATCATTCAGGTATACATGACCATTTTGTAGCATTTTTAACACTCAAATTTTTATTTACATTACTGTTTTCTTCCTCTTCTGAATCAAGGCCTTCATTCTGTACTTCCGTATCTGTCATATCTTGCTAATTGTTTTGGCTTACATGATCCAAGTCATCATCAGTAGCCAAGTCACCTGATGACTCATTTTCAACCTCCTTTAAAAGTTATAAAAGCAGATTTTCATGTGACATTATACTGAATTGGGATAATTCTACAAGAAAAATGCAAAGAAAAACTCGGTGGTACTGTGTTTGCCTGGCAAGTGCAAGGTCCTGAGTTCAATCCCTGGTACCAAAAAAAAAAAAAAGTATAAATACACAAAAATGTGACACAGTACATAACGTGGGTAAAATTCACCTGTTTACACTTTGACACAAATGCATCCCCTGCTGTTTGTTGTATCAAGTGGGTGAATATAAAATTTGCTTCCTCTATCCCCTCAATGCAGCTACTGAGACACATAGCCAGCTACTGTTATTTTAAAGTACATATTTTCATTAGAAAAATATGATTTGGGCATCTGCAACCCAGATCTATTATCATGTTTGCTCTCCTGAAATACAAAATACATCTAAATAATACATTTTAAATGGTTATTTATTTTAAACTTTGTAAATGTAATTTATATTAAACCACTTTAAAAGGATATGTCTTATAAATGATAATATCTAATATTTCTGTGTTTTTTGAGTACCAGGAATCTTAAATAAAAGACACTACTGAAGACATCTAAAGTCAGAGAGTAATCAAAATTGGTCTTATAAAAGAAGATGGAGGGATCCTAGAAAGATACATAAACTCCATTCATAAAGAATGTTTAGGATGGTTAGTATAAAGCTCTCTAGAAACCAGAACACTGGCAATTCCTCTATGGTTCCTGAGACTGCAAAATGATGGGTGTTGTATTCTTCTAGAAGATACATTGGACAAGGTGTAGAAAAATTTTTCATAAAAAATCCATGTGTGTAGTTTTAATTTGAATCAGTTGCCTTGCTTTTATAATAGAAGATTTCCCATAAAAATCTTGATTTATAATTCTTCTGTAAGAATCATAGTCCTTGGTAATCTCCAGCCCCTTAGAATAGGCATCTCTAGTTTAGAGTACGTACATGTTTCTGATATTCATAACAATGCAAGTACAATCTAAAATTTTAAAGTTGAAAGTTGAATATGATACTGGAAATCTCCCATGGCCTGAAGTTGCCTGCATCTCTAGATCATTTGTCCATTTTTTCATCTGTATCGCCACCAAAAGAAATGACTTAAAATGCCTTGAAATCATAGTGCTCTTGCTGGCCAAACACATTTAAACAGATGCACTGTCTTGAGTACTTCTATTCCCACCTCTTCACCTATCTGACTCCTTCACACTCTTCAAGTTTAGGGACCGTCTCCCTGGGAATCCATAACCCAGCCTTGTGCTTGTCTGTGTCACAGTACTTATTACACCTACAGTTATCACCTATCTGATCATGAGGCCCAAACTTTTATCTCCAAACTGCTTTGTCCATTTGTGTTCCATTTAAGTCCCATGTCCATATTTCTAAGTTCTATGTCATAATTCTGAATTGTCTGTATGTGCCTAAGGCATAGCTAGGTGTCTAAAATAAGGTATGTTAACCAAATTTCTCTTTTTTCCTTTGGCCTAGAGTCCAATAGTGATCAAACTTGAATGCCCTGTCTAGCCCATCCTGCCCACCATAAAGGGGTCAGACTGCAGGTCCTGAGTCATCTTTTATCCTATTTTGCCCATTGATGTCAATACCTGGTGTATTTTTCTATAGTAACTCTTCCTCCAGATAATCTCTAATTAGGTACAGATACTCCTCAACTTATGATGAAGTTATGTCCCAATAAACCCGTCATGAGAGGAAAATACATTTAATATGCCTAACCTACTAATCATAGTTTAGCTGAGGCTACCTCAAATGTGCTCAAAAGACTTACATTAGCATATAGTTGTAGACATGATCAGCTGTGAAAACCTCAAACACAATATTGAAAACATCAAACACTGTATGAGCAGTTATTCACTCTCATGATTACACGGCTGATGGTGAGCTTCAGCTCACTGGCACCAACCAGGTATGGTTTCTACTGAATGTGTGTTACTTTCACATCATCATAAAGCAGAAAAATCCTTAATTGAACAATTATAATTCAGGAATTACCTGCATCTTCCCTGGCCTCAGCCAAGTTCTGATTTACCACACACATACTTTGAGCACTATATGTGCATCTCCTAGCACTTGTTAGAAAACCGGAGCCACCAGACCTACTGATTCACCATCTCCACTTTAACAGGACTCTTCTGGTGATACGTATGCACATTAAAGTTTGAGACACTGTTCTAATTAGATAAGAGAAGCACCATAAAACTTTCTCAAACTCTATCATAGAACCACATTAAATTACTAATTCAAAGCCTTTGGCTCATTCTCAGGTTATATGAGTTGTTTTATAGGCTTAGAGGAATATCCATTTTCATAGTAGAACCATCAAATGTCTGTGCACCATAACAGTATTATGCCTTTACTACTTCTTCCCTCACTGAAAAACAAGATGTTTGGGAGACATGTGGATTTCTAGATAATGACTTCAATAACAACATCTGCTATAAGTGAGTTTTATATACCACAAAGGAAACTGCAGCCTATTGTGAGTACAGACAATTATAGAAAAGAGATAGGGCCCGGGGATTTAGCTCAGTGGTTCTGTTGCTTGCCTTGCAAGCACAAGGACCCGAGTTCTATCCCCAGTGCCAAAAAAAAAAAAAAAAAAGGAAAAGAAAAGAGATAAGACTTCAACAAAGGTGTCAGGACTCTCCATTGTAGCTCCCTGTTCTCAGCAATCAAGACCATGCAGAGAACAGGTGGCTTACATGAACTTACAGTGCTCCACCAGAGGTTATCTAGTAACACTATGAAATCATACCAAACCCCAACCAAGGCTGAAGGAAAGACATTAAAGATTTTATAAGCCCCACTTCTGTAAAATAGTCCAACTTCCTCCTGGTTTCTTCTTTTTTACTTTATTAGTGCATATATAATAAAGAGGGGAGTAAGTAATGCTTCTGATATTTATCTTACTCAGGGATCCTATCTTGCCCTTTAATTTCCATAATTTACATGGTCAAGGAAGTCGTAGTCAGATTCCTCATCACCTCAGGGCATGAATCCAGTCTGCACTACAAGGAGAGGATGATATACACTAGCTGAGAAAGGCACTCATTTTTCTCCTTCCCCACACCACACCCTCACTTATACTATGCCAAAGCTAGTTTTAGGTCTAAATTGTATAAGGAGGAAGTAATCTTTATAATCACTATTTCATTTCAATTAAAATTATAAATATGCAAATCTTGATATTGTAACTCTAAATATAGTGATCAGGGTATAAAATTAAATTAAAATACTCATTTGTGAATTTTCTTTCATTAGTTTGTAAATCTGACAATTTTATGTTTCCTAAACATTTGTAACCATTATCAAATCTAGTTGATTAAATTCTAGTAAATAACTATTAGTCACAATTCAAAACAAAATTAAAACACAAATTAAATCATGGTTTCCCAGGGTTTAAAAATCTAAATAGAAATATAATTTTCATGCAAATTATAAAGTGTTTTTTAAAATTATTAATATAATTATAATTGAACCAAAGGAGTTTACTTACTTATTTATTAGTTCTATCTTTACTTTCACTTTCTACCCTTACTGTCAGAGCAGAATTAACTGCCTCAAATTCAGTTAGGTATGATCAATACAAACTTCGGCACTAGGATACAGTTACAAATTTGGACTACCTATCAGAGGGCCACACTGGAACACAGAAACCTGGGTACCTTTCTGAACAATTTGAGTAAAACCGGTATATCACGTCTAGTGTTCACAGTCATTCTCATGAACGTTGTCTTTTTCCAAGCCCATGCCCTTTCTTCCAAATCATGTATTATGTATCCTATAATGACCTCAGGTTTTCATATTATATAGTTAATTATTACTGTGTTTTTTTGGTGACTATTTTCATTTTATTCTTTAACTTTTATCACAATATAATTTTACTTAATTCATCTGCTCAAGGCTTTTGCTTGCCCTCAAAGATGGTTTGCAACACTTTACAGCTTTGAGTGACCATAGTTAGTTATCAGTCATCTATACCCCCTTCCTTGCTCCTAGCATTTTATTTTGCTCTGGAATTCAATTTAGCAGACAATTAAAATAATCTTCTCCATCTTAGATCCAGGGGTGTTTCTTAATGAGTGTAAGCCGATCAGAGCACAGGGTGACACCAAGTGTTTGTTGGCCCAAAGGAAAACACAGGGATAAAGGTATTCCAAGAAGATTGAAGGGAAGCAACTGCAAAGAGGTTTCCATCTACCAAATTACTGCTGGAAGCCATCTTACGATGATGAGCCAGCTAGCCTTGCCAGGAGGCCAATACTGTACGACCAAATGATGTGGAAAGACACTGGTGTTTGGTAACTGGTATCAGAACTTACAATAGTGCTTTATATTTTTCTAAATATATTTTGTAAATACAAAATGCTTTGTATTTTTTCTAATAATGAAGTGCCAGAGAAAGCTGTAGAATTTTACAAGCAGATTCTAATTTCACATTTGGCAAAACTTACATTAATATGCATCTCCTTCAAATTATTTAGTATAAATTTTTTAAATGAAAGTTCATTAAAATATATGAATGTCTTCCCTTTAAAATACCTTAGTATTTCTAGTATTTGTCTAGTATGAGCATACTGGGGACTCATAGCTTTGAGGAATCATTGTTTTCTTTATGGTGCAATGCTCAAATTATAAGATTTATCTGTGAGATTCTCTTAAACCTGACTCCTTTCTTTGTGATTTCAACAATGCCCTCCTTTTATTTTATTTATTTTTTTAGTGTTGTTTCTCTCGGCAAATAATAGGAACATCATGGCTCATCCTGAAATCCTTTCTCTCAGAAACTCTGATTCCTTTTAGGTAAAGGTCAATACAACACACAAAAATCCAAGTGCAAATAAAATTTTTCCACATGATTAATGGTTATTTAAAAAGAGTGACATTTCTTATAGTCTAACTTAGCAACATAGAAAATACTTTTAAAGGTGATAAATTCACATTGATAATTCTGATTTAACTCTTAAAAAACTAAATTTTTTTTAAACTTTATTTCAAAATAAAAATATTTCCACTTACTTAGTTTTTTTAAACTCTTCACTCAAATTGTACATAGGATCCTATTCTCTTTCAGTGTTCTTAAACCATGAAATACCAATATGAAGTCACTAATAATAGGTAGTCTAATATGATCAACTACAAGCAAAATTTAAAATGGAAAACTCATTTGTAAGACAGAGCTTTTTAGCTTCACAAAATATCATAGAATAGGGGAGAAGGTGATTCAAGTTTTCTGGCTGAATTTATTCTAGTTTTCCAGACATGCTTGGATATAAAGATTTCCTTATGATTAATATGAAGAACTTATACCCTAAATTCTCATCTCAACTTGCTAATCCTCATCCATATCATCTGTATAAAACCTGAAATTTGGGAGATCCATCGATGATAAACTGCTGGCTCCTGTGGAATTCATAGCACAGGTCCTCAGTGCTGCATCTCAACAGAAATAAACATGCATTTATAATGTCATAAAAACACTAGGCAGTAAAGCTATATCTTTTTATCCCAGACACATTTTTAAAGTATCGTATAATACACTCATGCAATAAATAAGCTAACAGTTAATTTATAATGCATCGTAAACTTGAATAAAGTAAAGACCAGAATATTGAACATATATCTTGTAGATTGTCTATCCAGTACACCAGCCCCATGCTTTCCTAAAGGCAAAATGTTCATTCTGTACAAGAAAAGATAATTTCTAATACTAGGACCTTAAATTTCATTACAAATTCTTACAAAGCAGTGCTTTTATGTCATATTGTACAAGGTGTGAATGAAAAATGTAGAGGTTTAAAGTTTTTAAAAATTATTACAGTAAAAGATACATTGACATTAATCCCTCTCAAAATATTCTCCCTTGAATCAAGTAAACTTATCTTATCATTCTTTCCACTTTCTGAAATTGTTCTGGAAGTACTCTTTTGTATGTGTCTTTAGTTGTGTTGTCATGGCTTCTTAATGTCCCAAATTAATTCAAAATGTTTACCTTTCATAGTTACTTTGACTTTGAGGAAGAGCCAGAAAGTACACATTGTCAGGTTCAGTGAATGAGGTGAATAAAGACACATCAAAATATTTTTTAGTTATTATTTATTTTTATTGGTACATGTGTGTAGTACATTACATTCATCATGGAGAGTTGTTATGTGTACAAGACATATCTTAATTCTTTTTTCATCTCCTTCCTCACCCCTTCCTCTCTGAGCCAGCCTTTCCATTGGATGGCAATTGGCAATAGCATTCACCATATTTTTTAGTGTACCTCAGGAAGACTCATGAACGAGGACTTCCAGAACTGCTTCAGAAGGTGGTAAGAACAATGGAATGTGCTCTAAGTGAGGGGGACTATTTTGAGGGTAATTAATGGCAATGTGTCTTACTGTAGCAGTATTTTTAAATTAAGCCTTCCCAGTGTATTTCAATCACACCTCGTGACATTCAGGAATTTTTTTAAATTTTGAAAGCATAAAATACTCAGAATATGTAAGACTGTATGTGTAACATAATATTTGTCCTTCTTACATTTACTACAACTTCTGTATTTTCTCAAAAAAGATCTTTACCAAAGTGGTTGGACACACTATTTATTCTGAACATATCCACCAACTAGATGATGCTATAGCTGGATGTGGCTCTGTGAATATAAAATAGATCTTTTTTATAATGAAGATTTTCCTCATTACAGCAAGGCAGAGAACAGGTATCTTTTTCACCAGGAGAAAAAAACCTCAGAGAATGAAGAATTTATCATCAAAACAGCATGACTGAAGGAAATTGTCAAGAAATTTCCTAAATTACTCTCAGCAGAACTGAGGACTTAGGTTTGACAAGGAATCCATAGGATTCCATCTGGATCCAACCATTGGATTAATTTACTTTAATAGCAAATCTGATGCTTTAAGGAGGAAAGCTCAGGACTATATTGAACCCTACTCAAGAAAGGCTCCCTCAAATAGGATTTGCCTAACCTAGAAGTTCACATGAACAAGACTCAGAAATTTTCTCCATCCTTTGAAGGCTACAAAACACAAGGACTCAGAGTGGCACAAATAGTTTCATGAGCTTTAGAACTAGTCATTTCTGAGTTCAGATCCTTACTGTTCTGACACTTATTTACTGTTTGAGTTTGATGAGAACCATAAGTCTCTGTAACTCATCTTCTATGTCTCAGTAAACATGATAATATTGCCTAGTAGTATGATTGGAGGAAACAAAAGACATAATGGGCAGAAGTAAATGACATAGTCCCTGAAAACTGTGGGCTATTTATAAAAACAATACAGGTTATCTGTTTCAAAATGATAGAAAAATTGAGATTTTTTTCTAGGGAATTCATTATGTTGACTTAGCCATACTCCATAAAACACACCCAGAAATCGCTAAGAAAGGTTATTTTCTTCAAATTGTGCCTGATTTGGATATTTAAGAGTATCAAAAGTGTAGCACACCTGTATATATTTGACATGACTTATGAAAGTCACCTAAAGTAATAATCAAGAATTCATCCTAAATTTTATCAGCATTAAAAGCAAAAAAGTATTCTGATATCTATTCTTCTTACTATCATTACTTATATTTTGCTACATAAAAAATTATCCAAAAACTCAATGCCTTAAAGCAATGCTTATTGTCTCAGTTCCCATGGTTATTTTCAAATTCAAAACATCATTTAGGACACACATTCAGAATATGGTAAAACTCAGTCAATCTTGTTAATGCTTCTGTGTGTTGTTCTACATGGTGAAGGAACATGAGGGAGCGTGAGGGTGTGTAGTTGATTTCAGGTAACACTGCACATAGGATATTAATAGAATCAACCATTATGAACCACTGGACCCACCACTGTGGGTACTGTCCTCTTCTTTGTTTAATCTTGTGGACAGCAGACACTCCCAGGCCCAGTAAGCCAGATTTCCCCACTGTCCATCCCAGTTACTAGGAAACACTGCTGTCCAGAAAAACCTCCCTGGGCAGTATGTATATTTAGACCAATAAAAGGATGGTAGAGTCAAAAGTGGAAAACTTACTTTCAGGAAGTAACTTTATTTACAAAATATATTTTTCTTTCTCATTCCTTTGATAGGTATTTACCCACAGGCTCCCTTGTCAAAGAATTTTATACAACTTACAATTTACCCAGTACACGTGTACTTTTAAGGGAAGAAAGGAAAAGTTAGCATCAACAAATTTCACAAAAGAGTTAATAGTTAATAAAGTCTTACTTAGATTTTCTGATAATTTTATATTTAGAAAATGCATAAATAAAAAATCAGATCAATTATAGGAAGGTCTCACACACAAGTAAATTTTGTTTGCAGGAAGAGTAAAAATCAAATAATACATTTTTTAAAAATTTTGCTTCAAAGCTTTCTTTGCTAAGTCTTGGTCTACCTTGATTTTTAATTTATTTTCCTGTATCTGAAACATTAAATTAGTAGACTTCTCCTTATCTATTTCTTTTTAAATGACTTAAGCCTTTTCCTTGCCAGAATGTGATTTTTATTAGGTGCAAATGCTATCCTTTTGTGCTCCTTTACTGCATAATACAATTCTCACACTAAAGAGCACTGCATTCATTTTGCTGACTAATTGACTGTACAAGTTTGAATTATTGTACCAGATTTTCTCATCCAGAAATTATGGCTTGATTGTAAGTTGACTCATTCATAAACTGCATCAAGTTGAGTAGGATACCGGAACTTCATCTAGAAAATTACTATTTAAATTTATGTAGCTTCCAAAATGCCCAATTAATTCTCGAGATGTAATTGATTCCCTGGAAGAATCTATCTTATTAAATTTATGTTCCTCCAAATTAAAAGATTATTTTAAAATAAAGGATGTTGCACACTTAATATCTCTTTGTTCTTCAGATGAGATATCTCAAGAGTGGCTGAAATTACCTTAATAATGTTTTCTGCAGTATTTTATAGCTTTTAAAGTGCTTCCACACTTGGTCTATGCACAAGTCCTATAAGCCAGCCAGATATAGCATTATTGACTTTATCTCACAGTGTAAAAATAGTTACCTGGAGAAATAAAAGTGATTTTCCCAAGGTCATATAACTAATCAGAGACAAAGCTGGCACCTGTTCTAATGTGGTTTCCATTATACCACCTTGCCTTTCTCTCATCAATATGTTTTGTGATTTTATGTATTCTACATGAATCTACAAACCCACACATACTTTAGTCTTAGGCTAATGGAATGTCATTGTTTTAAAACTTTTTATGGTGAAAGAAACCACCTGTCTTTACTGCTCATATATCTTCTTCTGCACTAACAACTTTCCCCAGGTATATATGCATTTAATGATGCCCAGCTGAGCAGGGTGGTGGAGGCAGTGGGAGGAGGGGGAGCCCTTCTGCTAGGTTTAAGGACACACTTCATTACCTCTTTTCCTCCCTCCATTACGTATATCTGAGGGCTTGAGAAAACACATCTACACAGCGTACCATCAGCATCATGTTTGCAATGGAGCAAAATGAAGAAAGAGACACTGTCACACAGTATTGTAAGAGTGAAAAGCAAACAGACAAAAATGGTGAAGCAAAGCCCTTATCAAAGGCTCGGTTTCTATTTATATTAACAATGACTGTAGAGGGAAACAGGCGAAGACAATTCATTAGAACTCAATTGGAATTTGCCTCTTTAAGTCCTGACAGAAAATATCTCCAAATAAAATGAAAAATAAGTGGCAGAACAAATGTGACAATTATATTCTGAGGCTACTGAGGTAGGGACTGTCCAGGAGCTCTTTTGACTAATAATTTGCGTAGTGACATCATTAAATAGGGTCCTCTTTTTTGTTACTTTTATATTAAATTCTCAATTAAAAGAAAGTCTTTGCTATTCAAAAGAGGCTTTCAGACAAATTACCAGAATTTTTCTGAAGTGGTCATAGCACTGAATGAAGTATGCATTAAACAACAATATGAAAAGAAACCCAGTATGGAGGTTTATGTTCAGGATAAAAAATTAGCAAGAAACTAAAATCACAGAGTTGCAGTCTTTCTTTTGGGAGTTTTTGAACAATTTTCCTTAGTAAAATGTATCTTTAATGTAAGTTAACTGAACAAGTAGCTTGAACTCTCCAAACCCCAGTCTCCTCATTCTGTGTAATTTAATAGGATTCCTTCCATCAAAATGAAGAAAACTAGGGCCGGGGATTTAGCTCAGTGGTTACGCTGCCTGTCTCAAAATTAAGAAAGCTACACTATGTGGAAATGTCTTATAAGTGTCTCTGATTTTCCATTTACTCCATTGCCTCTTGAAGAGTGTATTGGGTGTATAATCAAACAACCTAAGTCTATCATATTCCTTCTTAATAGAATATTTATGAGTTGTGTTATGACTTTTGTGATTCTCTGTAATTTGTGTTAATGTTTTGGGGCCACTGAGATAGGGTAACTTGCATTTTTAAAATTAAACTTTAAAATTTTGTAAGGTAGACAATCTTGCCTCAGTAAAATCAGATTCAGAAGGGGCCTCCCATCACACCATGCAGAGTTAAGTGCAACCACATTAAGAGGTCTATTGACACATTAGGCAGACAAGGCTATGTAAACAATTCAGGGTTATTCAGTCCTCTGTCAAAGCACAGAGACTTATGTGGGGCCCAAAGGTCTTACGGGAAAGACCTTGAACTCTGTTCACAATTTAGATTCAGAAAAACACCATCAGATTGATTGGAAGGTACTATTGCCAAAGGCAGCAACCGAAAGGAACAAAGAAGTCCTTAAGGGAAACATTCCTGTGAGAAAAAAAAAAAGTCAGTCGAGTCAGTTGGTTTCTGTAGAAAGTGATTCCAAGCATAGTATGAAGGTGTATTAAGTCAGTCCTTGAAGTTGCTCTTTCTACCAAATGTAGATATGACACTACTACAAATTGTGATATGACACTACTCACTCATGAACATCACACAAGAAAAGGAAAGGTTCTTTAACTGTAAAGTTTTGTTTTTGTCTCTTTTATTTTAAGCAAAAACAAACAAATAAGCTTCATTGAAAGATTCTCTCCCGAAAACTGACATGGCAGCTGAGTTAAGGCACATAGGACCATTACATTTAGTGTCCTCACAAAAACCACATGTGTATATTCTATTCCTACAAATATCAGTTACTCTTGCCACCAACACATAGAAAAGGGGACTTAAGGAATGAATATTTTTAGAACTATATAGTGTCAAAACCAGCATCCCACCCAGAGCAATTCTAATTTGGATAGTACATTTAAATAAGAGGCTATGATTCAGCACTCAGGAATTAGTGTGGAAGGAAGCATGTTCCAGGTAACATCTTATGAATCTTTTCTATCCATTTTGTAATAAAAACCAATCATGATTGGTTTTATGGATGTAGTAGTGGATTGGCATTATGTGATGTGTGCCTCTAAAAATTTCCACATAATCATCTTTGTTATTGGGAGACTGAGTCCTTCAGATGAACCAGTTATGAAACACTTTTGGGAAAACATGATACAGCAATAAATATTAAGTCATATAGGAAGAAGATTAGATTCCACATTCTCCAAAGTCACCAGACTCAAGGGGAATGAATAGTAGTGTCTATGCAGTACTGGTGATTTAGGAGTAAGCAGTGGTTCACAGTCAGCATGATGATTAGGAGATTGAAAGAAGACTGACACTAGCTACATACCAAGAGCTCAATAGCCAAGTGCGGCTGACTATTGTATTGGACAGTGTAGATATGGAACTTTCCCAACATCATAAAAAGCTCTAAGGAACAGTATTTATCTAGAGGTGAACTTACTTTGGACAAAGAACTACTCCCTCAAGGACACTTAATGTTAACACATAGGAATTCTAAGAATGACCTAATTCAGGGTTGGCTAAACAAAGGAAAGAGTGGAAAACAAAACAGAAAACCTAGAATTCCTACTAGTCAAACAAATGGGAATAAGAAATATGAGGCACTGAAGTGTTATTGATAAGGTGACCCTTAACATACAAGTTTAAGATGCTCTAAATGCATTGATAATGATGTCCAGATGCTCCAGTATCAGAAATAAATATTGTAGAATAAAGTTATATTTGCTTATATACAGTCATGTTCCACAGTGAATCAATACTATTGCATCTATATGTTTTCAAAAATTTCTTGTATATGTAACTTATTGTGTATGACTGCAGAGTGCAGTCACAACTACATTTGTGAATGGGAAAAAAAAGCCATTCCTGAAACAAGATGTCTGTCATTCCTTCCCAAATATGGACACTGAGAAATGAACATATGCATTAATAATCACACTAATACAAAGTTTAAGAATTAACTTATCTTCAATACCAATCAATGATTTTACAAGTAAGAAATGTCCTTGTTACTGTCATTTAATGAACTTAATGTTTTTAAAAAATATTTTATACAAGGGAAATTCTTTAAATCCTAAAATTAGTTTATTGAAGTATGGTCACTTGCTTCATTACCCTTTAAAAACATTTTTGAAATAATTTATTTTGATCAATAAAAATAAATGCAATTATATAGCACTCAAAAGTTTTAGAAGCATTCCTAATATTGACACTGAATCCAATTAAAACATAGATGTGTAAGCTAAAGGAGATAGGTTAGTGTTACACCCTGTATAATCCACTTCTCTTTCTTTTAGAACTACTGCATCCAACATTTCTACCCAGAAGCAGTAGTTACAAAGGCATTGTAATATTAAACATCTCTATAGTTTATGATGACTTGGAAAGACATCTTATTCAGAAGTTCACACCCTGACCCAAGGGAAGACATAATTTAAGCCATTGTCAAAGTGTAAAAATATGTGGGCATCCCGCATCTCCCAGCATAGAGGAGGCTTCCAGATCTGCGCACAGCAGCTCCCAGGCAGGAGGAGGCTTCCAGGTGGGCGTAGCTTGGCTCCCAGCACAGAGGAGGTGAGCTGCTCCAGCTCTAGGAACACACACAGCACACCACACCACCACCCTGCAATGTCAAAATGAGAAGGCAGGTAAACAAGACACAGAACCAGACTTCCAGATCACCCACAGCAACCCCAAAGGGAAACGAGATGGAACACTCTGATACTCAACCACCTGGACTCCCTGAGCTAGCAATGAAAGAAGATCTGGAAAAAATGAAATCAGAAATAATTTCTCAGGTAACAGCAAAGATTGTGCCCATACTGCAAGACATGATTAATAAATCTAGAGAAGATACAGATAAAAAAATAGAAGAGCTGAGGAACATGATGGAGTGCCAACATAGGAAACAAACTAAATCCATAAAACAGATGCAAACAGATTTCCAGGAGATTAAAAACTCCATTGAAAGTCTATGCAGCAGAATGAGCCAATGTGAAGAGAGAATTTTGGATATAGAAGATAAGATTGCAATTAGTGATCAGGAAAAGAAAAAATTCTTCAAAATTTTAAGAGACAATGAGAAATCAATCCAGCAGCTGCTAGATGATACGAAGAAAAATAACATAAGATTGATTGGAGTCCATGAAGAAACAGGAGAGTGTGCAGATGACATAAAAATACTGTTGACAGAAGTGATGGCAGAAAACTTCCCAAGGAGGGGAAAAGAATTTGACATACAGATAAGTGAGGCATATAGTACTCCAACCAGCCTTGATCAAAAAAAAAAAAAAATCCACACATAGGCATGTAATTGTTAAGATTCCAGAAACCCAACAGAAGAACAAAATTCTACAAGCAGTTAGAGAAAAGAAACAAATCACATATGAAGGAAAGCCCATCAGAATCACAGAAGACTTCTCAGTGAAAACCCTCAAGGCAAGAAGAGCTTGGAGTGA
>NW_004624788.1:130397-149851 GCF_000247695.1 Heterocephalus glaber
GATACTCTTAAGTGAAATAAACAGGACACACATGTTTAAATACCAAATAGTTTCTCTAGTGTGAGAAACTGAAAGTGCAAATAAGGACTAAAAGGTGTAATAGATAATGTGAAATAGGAAGAAAACAGGCAAAGGGGAGGCGGAAGCGGCTGGGGTAGGGGAAAGGAAAGAAGGAATGGAATTAATACGAGAAAATGGAAAAATGGAAACAAAGTCTTTGTAAATAGGGAGGGATGGAGGAGTTGAAGGGAGGGCAGGGCAAGGGGGAAAAAAATAAGAACCAAGAGAGTATGTAAAGGTGCATATCTCCAGTGATGAATGTCATATCGTACACCTAAAATGTACCAATAAAAGGATATACAAAAAAGCGTAAAAATACATTTTTATCAGTGTTTCTATACCCACCCCAGAGCACTCAATAAATTTACTTACACTGTGTACTTTGTTTGCATGATATAATGTAAGATACTCAACAAAACCTTCATTATTTATAAATTTATTTGGTTACAAATGTATCAATGAAATGAAACAAATGAATTTCTCTCTTTATCCAGAAATTAAACTTATAAAAAAAAATTTGTCCCATTATCGTAAAAAAACTTTGGTCCTGACTAATTATCTAAGCATTAGTTTTGATCCATAATGAGATAAACACATTACTGCATTTACTTCACTCTACAAATATGAACCAAGTACCTATTATAGGAAAAAGAGGCAATGCAAGAGATATTAAAGTGCTGGAGGGGGAAGGGTAGGCAATTTTCAATAAGGTGGCAAAAGCAGACCTCTTTTTAGTGGACATTTTGAGCAGAGTCAGATCCAGAAGGTGAGGTCACTCTGAGGGTATTTGGGGAAAGTGTTTGCCACGAAGAAGGAAAAGCCAGTGCGAAGGTCTGAAGATGGAGAATGCCTGGTGGATAAAAGCACAGCAAGGAGGCCAATGTGGCTCGTGCTGAATGTGTGGGAAGTTTTAGAAAAAAGGACAACAGGACTCTAGACCATGTAATGTCTTTAGGTCATCCCAAGTAAGGTTTGCTTTTGGTAGGGATGACACAGGAACTATTGCCTGTTTGAGCAGAGTGAGATGCTATCAGACACACCACTGAAAAGATCTCTCTGGCTGCTTCAATAACAACAGACTAGGAGGGCAGATGATAAAGCAGGAGCCCAGGTAGAATGGTGTTGGGTAGTTCAGGGGAGAAAGGATGGGGTGTGGTAATCTAGATGTGATTTTTTTTAAAAAGTAGTTATATTATCATTCTTCTTTGAAAATAGTTATCACAATTTTTTGATGTCAAGTATCAATAATGTCTCATTGTAAGCTGACAAGTGATTTAAAAGTATATGTATTTATGATAGATATACAGATAAAATATTATAATTATAATATTTACAAGAGACTGTTTTGTTCTTCTATTCTTCTCTGTCATGTCATGCAGGAAGGAGGCCAAAGCTTTAAACAAATCAAGAAAACTATGAAAGAATTAAGTTCTTTTGTGATCAAAGCCACTTTTAGAGAATTCATGTGGGACGAGGAACTGAACATTTTAACTTTATATGCTAGCTGCAGTTGACCCTTGGGTATTACAATAGCAAATGAAAATGTATCATAGCTTTTGTTGTCTCCTTTTAATAATATTAATAACCATGTTCACAATTTTTAATTGAAATACTCCTTGTCCCAAGGATACAATAGATTTCTAATTGATCCATTTCTCAGGTTGTATACTTATACTTTCATTGATATAAGCTTTTAATAGCTGAAACTGTTTTAAATTTCTCCCATGAGGATATCTCAATTTTACTTCTCATTAAAAAGTCTGGTAATCTTCCTGGTAACTAGATCATGTAGGAAAAAAATCAAAACTTCTAAAGGAAAGACAATTAAGAGCTTATGCTTTAGATATCCGGTACTGATATAGGATGTGCAATGTACATTAAAAACTTCAAAGAGAAGATATCTTTAAACTTAATAACATTTATAGAAGAAATTGTCCATATACTTAACTCTATCACAATTACTTCAGCAGGAAACTGATAGGTAAATGATACAGCCACTGAAAAGCAATGAAAATATGAAATATATCTTAAGAATAAACCTAATATATGACATAATGAATGAAGTATAAATTTAATGAATATTATATTGGCACATAGAAGAGAAAGTGAAATATGAACCCATGCAAACAACTTTCTTTGCAAATATAAGATACAAACCCAAATAGCTTATATAATACAGAATGAAATATTCTGCACTCAAAATTACAAATAAGAAATAATGAAACTTAAAATATCAGTGAAAACCAGAATTAAATACTAAGTTATAACATATAATTGGAAGGCTTTCATATTTTGTAAGAAGAAAGGCCTCTTAAATAGGTTTAATGGGTCAATTTAAAGAAAACAAGTGATAGAAAATACAGGAAGTAGTCCTGCTCCCTAGGAATCTGTATATGTGTACATCCATTCAATGGAATTAGAAAGATAAATATACTGTTGAAATGAGAATAATTAGTAAAATATCATAGCTGAGTAATTTTTGCAAAGGAACAGAGGCAAAATATTTTTTTAAAATGTCTATAGTGCTATTTGATATTTTGTTTAATGACAAATAAGAGCAAAATGTGCAAGAGAGTAGATCAGGGCACTGACTTTGTTCTGAAGGTTTAATAAATTCTTGTTTATCATTTTATTAGTGATTGAAAATTTCTATATCCTTAGAATAGGACCAACTTAGGTATCCAAAGAGGAAAGATCATCATACTAAATCTTTTCCCAGAGACTAAACATTTAAGGAAAGAAAACTATTCAAAAGAAGAAATGAATAAAACTGAGAGGAGAAGCCAGCCATCCTTACACACATTTGATTAATACACAACACTTCATGATGTATTCTAAGAAACTACTAAAATGCAATGTACCTAATGATTTACCTAGGAGGAACAAGAGTTTGGACTACCTACCCAAAGCCACAGACTAAGAAAACACCTATCTACTTTCATTTCTTTGATGACCTTAATGAACCATGCCTTAGCCAATTTCAGGGTTTGGGGTTTGTGTTTGGATATAGCCAATCTAATTATGATAACAGAAGTACAGTAAAGATTTTTAAGGTTAATAGGCCAACCCGTCATAGTCTTAAGCTCACATTAATGTAAGATGCCCTAACATCACCTGATCAGTCTTATAAAGTCTATTTGTTGACTATCCTTCCCCCTTTAAAAATACTGAAATATAAAAACCAAACATGATCTCTGCTTCCCACCAAGATATAGATTAATAGGAACAAGATTTAAGTTCCCATAGAACAACCAATATTCTGAAGACACTGGATCTGAGGTAAGAAAAAACAATTCCCAAGAAATGGAAAACCAACAAGAAAAACTGCATCAGGGTCCTAATTTGAGAGAGTTCCAAGGCCATGGGTCAGGGATGGGGAACCCAGACAGAAAGTGCTAAGTTAAGGAGGTGGAGAAAACTAAGGCAACTAAAGCCAGGAAAGGAGAGAGTTGTACTTAAAAAAAAATCCAGAGAACCATGGAGGTTCTTGACTATTTAGCACAGAACTAATCAACACATATGTGTGAGGAAATTACTCAAGGCCTACAAAAGTATCACATGAAAGGATTAAATGCAACAGTACCCAGAACTCACACAGGACAAACAAGCTAGATTAAATAATAATACCTTTCCAACAAGTTAGATTAAAGAAAAATCATGCATAGTAGTGTACTCATGAAATTCTTGCCTCAACATTGGAAAATAACTAGCACTAGACACTGACTTGCTTAAGACTCACCTAAAAGATCATAAAAGTAAGACTTGAATGGATAAAATAGTTTTCAAGTAATTTAAATTACCTTCAAAAAACATGGAAGAATATTTATAGGAATACAAAAGTCTTCAACATGCAATAAAGTAAAATTTCAAATAGCTACAGTCCAACCAAAGATTGACAGGTAGGCAAAGAAGTAGGGTAACATGGCCCAATTACAATAAAATAAACAAATAAAAATGACTCACATTGTTAGAATTAACAGACATGATCTAAACACTGTAATTGTATTTCATATGTTCAAAGCATTAAATACATACACAGAAGACATTTTTTAAAATGACTTGAACTTCTAGAGATACTATAATATATGAAGTGAAAATATACTGGATGAAATTAACAGCAAATTGTTGCAGAAAAAATTAAGCTTGGAACTATAGAAATAAAATAATCTTTATTAAAACAGAGAGAAGAGGAACTGCACAAAATGAATACAACTTCAGGAAGCTGTGGGATAAATTGCAGCATGCTCATATATGTATAATTAGTAATACCCAAAGAAGAGAGAAAAGGGAGGAAAATATTTGAGGTAGTAATAGCTGAAATTTTTCCAAAATTAGTAAAAATTATAAACTTGACAATCTAAGGAGCTTGACAAATCCCAAGCACAAATAGCTTGAAAAGTCGTATCACAATAAAATTACTTAAGATTAATCTGAAATAGAAAAACTTAAAATCAGCCTGAGCCCAGACAATTATTTTTTATATCACAAAAAGAGCAAAAATAAATGAATTTTTATCAAACTAAAAAGTTTCTGTCTAGCAAAGAAAACAATCAACAAAAAGAAACAATAACTTATGAATTGGAAAAAATGTTTACAAACCACATACATATAAGGGGTTAATTTCTAAAATCTATAAAAGACTCATACAACTCAATAGTAGTAATACAAATAACTTGACTTTTAAAAATTGGCAAAATATATGAACAGATATTTCTCCAAAATAAAGACATTAAAATGACTAAGAAGTCTATGAAAAAGTGCTCAATAGTATAAATTATCAGAGAAATGATACGTTATATTGTGTCATGCCTGTGAGGATAACTATTACCAAAAAAAGTCAAAAGATAACAAATACCATTAAAGATGTGCAGAAATATTAACAATTAACTCTTGTATGGTGTGGATAAAAATGTAGATTAGCATATTCATTATGGAAAATACTAGGAAGGTTTCCAAAGAAATTTAAAATAGAGCTACCATATGATGCACCAATTTTTCTTAATGGCACATACTTAATAGAAATGACATCAATGCCTTGTAAAGGTATCTTATTCTATCTGCACTGTGGCACTATGCACAGCAGTCAAGATATAGAAACAACCTAAACTTTCGTGAAGATAAAAAAATCTATGGTACCTATAAACCATGGATTATTATTACATCCTAAAAGAGAACATGATCTTACCATTTTGCACAACATGGAATCATGGAATTTACTATGCTAAATGAAATAAACTAGATGCAGAAAGAAAAATATGGCAAGAACTCACTTATATGTGGAATATTTTTGTTTTGTTTTGTTTTGTTATTTTGGTTACCAGGGATCAAACTCAGGACCTTGCGCTTGTGAGGCAGGTGCTGGAACCACTGAGCTAAATCCCAGCCCTATGTGGAATCTTTTAAAAAAGTCAAATATACAGAAATAGGCAACAAAACTGGTTACTAGGAATAGGGGTGGTGCAGAAAATAGACAAGTATAGGTCAGGAAGTACAAATAAGTAGAGATGAAGAATGAGCAAGTCTTGTGATCCAATGTACATTGTGAGGACTGTAGGTAATAAAACTGTACTACGTGTACGAGAGTAACGCTAAATGAGTAAATTTTGTCCACTCTTGCCACAGAAAGGGGAGAACTATGTGAAATGACGGGTGCATTGATTTGACTCGCTGTCATCACCTTTTTACTATCTATATGCATCCCATAACATCACGTTGTATACCTTTAATATGCACAAAACAATTTTTTTAAAGCAGCCCAAGTAAAACAATGTATATGCAAAGAAAGAGAGACAGGGATGACAACAGAGTGTCCATCAGAAATAGTCCGAATAGAAAACAATGGCGCAACACTTTATAGCACTAAAAGGAAAAAATGGTGACATTATCCTAATGGCAGTCAAAAGAAATCTGAAGTAGCTACATTACCATCAAGGTAGATTTTGAAGCAAAGGATACTATTAGGGTTATCTGAAGATCAATTCATTAAAATGTCATAATATTTCTAGCCTTAGGCACCTAATAAAGTTTCAGATTTGTTAGAAACAAACTCGTTCAACGGCAAGAAAAAACAGGCAGCTCTAAAATTATAGTCACAGATTTCAATACCTTTCTTCAATAATCAATAGACCAAGTGGAACGAAAATAAGTAAAGATATGGTAGAGTTTAATAATATTATGAAATACCTTGACCAAATTGGTTAAACTCAATTGGTTGACCAAATAAATAAACTCTTCCCAACAATAGCAGATATTCTTTTCAAGTATTTGTGAAGCATTTATCACATATTCTGGACCATAAAACAAATTACAGTAAATTTTAAATGATTCAAGTTATTTTCTTTGACAAAATAAATAAATAGTGTACTGATAACAAAGATGTCTGAAAAAACCAAGCACCTTCCAAGGGACAGTTGTACTTCTGGCTTTGTCTCCTTTTGGACCCTAATTAAAATAAGTCACAGTATGGATGGCACCTGTGTTTCTCAGTTAAAAACACAAGCAAAAAGTTCCAGGATATCTAATTTTTCAGAAGGTCATTTATTTCCTATGTTTAGAAACATTTCTTAAACCTGTATTTAGTATACTTTTCTCAAATTGAAACCAACTTAAAGATATATTAACTATTAAAATATTAAATGATTAATACACACAATGGTTTCATTTTGTTTTCTAGATGAAGCAATGCCCCACGCAAAATAACAAGATCTTATCTAACATTTGTGTGCATTTGGTGTGTATAAAAGCATTGGTCTGGAAAATCATTTCTCCAATCTGAAGCAAATCATTCCCTATTTGCTTTTAACAGATGCCATTTAAGCTAGTATTTTTTATATAGTAAAAGAAAACTTGAGAAGAGGTAGAAAAAGGTTATCTCCCAAATTTATCTCTAATTTTAAAAGAAGTAAGATGAAAATTAAGTGGTTTTGAAGGACACTTTGTCTCCTTGTAATTGTATCATGTTTCTAGCCTTCATAAGGTGCTAAAATACATTTAACTGTATGACTGCATGTTTCTGAAAGAATTCATTGAGAAGAATTTTGGAAAATCAAAATATAGTAGCACTAGATGTTTCTTTGTGTGAAAACTTTTGTAATAGCTATTACAGAAAGGGTTATTGCTTCTTAAAAGAGTCATTTAGATAGTGATATTCTATAATTTGAGTTTATTTTTTATTTTGATACCTTTATCTCTGATAGGTCATGTTTATTCCATATACCATATATATTGGAAATGCAGCTGATTTGACCAAATTGAACTCTTCATTTTGATCTTTGCGATGTTAGAATTGCTTTTTATTTAACAAAATTAGTCAGTCATTCAATTATTTGTTGACAATATCCACATAAGCACTAACTTAGCAAATTAGTATTGTTAATCTCAGTCACTAGGGAGGAAATAATATCATTACTGTTGAATTGCTGACAGCATGATGTCTGGTCAAATTAAGGAAGTTTTCTGTTTCATAATAAATCAACAATCGTTTGCTTTGAAAATATGTTAAAATTAGTCTTTTCAATGGTATAAAATCATCACTTGAGATGACATTGTTTTGTGACATGTTTAGTAAACAAATTGATTCATTTATTGCATGTCTACTACATATTAAGCACTGAAAGATTCTGAACATCTTGTTGGAGAGTCAGTAATTGGGGAGAATGGTCGAAAACAGGAAATCTGTAATACAGTTTGATAAAAGTGGTGAGAGACAGAGTATAAAAGAGGAAGGTGACAGAGAAGTTCTCTTGAAGAGAATGCCAGTGGAGCCAAGTTCTCAGCATCCGAAGGTATTGGGGAGAAGAATGAGTTTCTCAGCAGGGTTGCATAAATGATGGGTCTGGGCTAACCTTGCTCTAGGTGGAGTGAAGCGTTTGTGAGAAGGTTCCTGGTAAGAATTATTACAGTCAGTTTCAAGAATTTAGGTGTGGAAAGCACCTTGAGTGTGACAGTGAGAGGCAAGAACTAGAGCTGAAGCTGGGACCAGATCTGGACTGTTCTTTCCCCCTACTGTAATTCCCAAAGTGATAGTAATCTTCACCCTGTGGCTAAATGCATTCAATGTCTATGAGGTAAGTGCTTCTGCTTTCATTACTCCTTTGAGTGGGTGAAGTTTCTAATCTGGTGGTTTCTTTGAAAATATTTTGAGAGATCCAAACTGTTTGTTGCATCTGTACTCGACTGTCTTTTTGGTTAATTATGAATCATAGGGCATTTTTTATTTTCTTAAATATTTTGAAAGCATCTTTCCATTCTTATTTGGTGAAGACAAAGGCCATTCAGATTTGTGTTGCCTAGTGTGATCGGTTTTTTGTTTTGTTTTGTTTTTTTGAAATTTTGGAACAAGTACTATGGGGAGCTACTGTCACATTTTCAGTTTCCAAATTTAAAAGTAACATTTTTATCTGACTGTGAGTAAAAGTTTATTTCCAAGAAACAATCATCAATCAGAAAGAGATTTTCAACTAAGCACCATCACCTGAAAAATACCAGGACAATAGTTCCAGGAGACACTTCTCTGAGACAGTATCAAGGTTGTTTTTGTATAAATTATTTTCAGTGAAAACAATGTATTTCTTTACATTTCCTTAACTAATTTTACCTTCATCTCCATCCTTCATTAAGGAGCAGTGAAACATAATCATCTTGCCAGTTAATGATGTTTCCATTTTATTTCTATTAAATAGTCTCCTCTTAGTTTAAAAAAAATTCCTTACAGGAAATTGCTGTTGGTCTTTTACAAAGGCTTCCTCCCATTCTGTTTCTTCTGCTCATTTTAAGTACAGGAGTGGAACTAGGGTGGGAAGGGGCTTATTATGCATTTCTGGTGCAGGGATAAGACCTTAGATGTGCAAAGTGTTGCCCTGGGTACTTTGTAGCATCTCTTGTCCCCTTCCAAAAGTGAACACTGTTTTTCTCTTTTGGTATATCTTAACCTTGTTTTCCTTCCCAAACTCCAAGCTCTTCAAGTGTGTAGGATTGCACATTGATAGCAAGAAAATCTATTTAAGCAGAGAAAAGAGTCACAAGTCTACTGTAGTATTCTAGGAAAGAAATCAAGATACTCCTTACTAAGGAAATGGCAGAGGAAATCCAGCACAAAATTACAAGTATTATTTTATTCAATTTTTTTTTGTTACTCTGAGCAGTATGTACTGTCACATATACAAGGAGATATGTGAAACTCAGTGAAGGCTCAATGAAACTTTATAAATTGTGTAGGAACTTATAGTTGATTAGTAGATCTATATGATTCATAAGTTGGTTCATGACTGATTTTGTCAACTGATCCATGAACGAATGAAAGACAAATGTGTCCAGAGCTCACTAGACAGGACCACCAGCAGATATGTGGAGCTTGATTCTTGAGGTGCACCTGAGTGACATCGCTCAGCAGGTTTATGCAGAGGAAGCTAAGCAAACTTTTTAAAAAGCTAATGTGAAGAAAGGACTTGCAAATATTACTAGGATGGTGATACTAAAGCTCTTTTTATGACCATTTCTAAACCTCCACTCTGAAGTTTACTTCAGTTTTCTACCCATCACTGATTGACAGAGCAAGATAAACCTAATTTCCTGGCCCTGTGTGAGAGAATCCATCACATAAAACCAAAATCTTAAACTACAGTTGGAATGATTTGTTGAACTCCAAATTCAATTCCCTTTTGGTATCAGAGTACAAATTTTCTTCCACTAATTATTCTATTTCTTGAGTATTAAAATTCTCCACAGCTCTATTGGATGTTTGTTTGTTGTTCACTCAGTTTAATGATGGCTATTCTCTCTTACTTGTCCATTCAAATCTAATCTGAATTGCAGTTGTACAGTCTGATTAAAAGTTAGTGACAGCAAGACTGTAAAAAATGTAAAATGAATCAGGTTTCAACATCATACAAGCCATTCTAATTTTGATGCTAATGTGAATAATTCTCAAAAACAATTCCTTATTTTAGTGTGACCCTCCTTGAAGTCAAATTATCTCCATTCCTAGGTTTTTAGACTTATTAAATCAAGATTTCAGGAGGAATTTGTTTTTGAGATTTTCTCCACTCGCACTGCTTTAAAGATAAGCAATATCTTCATGTGTGTTTGTTCTATGACTCTTTCATTGCTATCAGAATGAAACAACTGTCTCTAATGAAAACAATTTGTATCATAAAATAAATAAGTAAATAAAAGGGAGAATTAATACAAGTGCAACAGTGAGAAAGCATAGCACTCTATTATAATGAGTAAAATCCTAAGCACTTAAAAATATCAAATTCTGGCAAAGATGTGAAACAATAGGAACTCATTCGTTCATTGTTGGTGGGGATGAAAATACTACAGCTACTTTGGAAATTTCTTACAGAACTGAATAGTCACCATGTGAATGACCAACTGCTCTCCTCAAGATTTACCCACATGATTAAAAAATCTATGTCTAGGCACATGTTTATACCAGCTTTATCTATAATTACCAAAACTTGGAAAGCTATCAAAGTGTCTTTCAAGAGGTGAATGGAATGAAAAATAATAGTATATTCATAATGGAATATTATTCAGTGATAAAAAGAAATGAAACCAAGTCCCAAAAAGACATAGAGAAACTTTAAATACACATTGTTAAGTGAAAGAAGATAAACTTAAAAGGGTACATACCATATGATTGCAACTGTATGACTTTCTGGAAGAGGCAATACCCTGCAGACAGAAAAATCATGGAACTCAGGGGGCAGGAAGTAAAGCATAGGGCACTTTTATAGTAGTGAATTTATTGATAACATAACAATGGATATATATTATTATACATTTAGCATAGAACACACAAGAGTGAACCTAAAGGTAAACAAGGAGCCTTAGTTAATAATAACATCAATATCAGCTCATCAGTTCTGACAGACTACACAATGCAAGATGTTGATAGAGGGAAAAATGAGGGATGTACAGGGGAGTATGGGAACTCTATAATTTCCACTTATTTTTCTGTGAACTTAAAATTGCTATAAAAATACTCTATTAATATAAAAATATCAGAGGCCTCAATTCCTAACTAATACCATGTACTATATACATCATTGTATTCTCTTTCAATAAAGCAAGTTTGAAAAATAATTTCCCTTTTGCTCATTCCTTGACTATCAGTAATTTACATTTGATACAAAATTACTTTTATATGACCACTTGTTAAAGAAATTGAGATCAGTTCTAGGAACTGAGATAGACAGGATATAGGACAAAGACTGTCTAATTGTTCCATGGACACATATTGATATTTACTCACAGATGCTAAGAACTCAGGGTAGCAGAGCAAATGGGCATCATGTAAAAGAAAATAATTTGTCTGACATCACAAAAACATTCCTGATCTAAACTCTAATCTCAGGTGAATAATGTCGGTCTTAAAAAATCAACTATGGTACTCTTAATGGATTTTTTTGAGGTACAAAAATTAGACTGTGAACATAAAATGAGTAGCAAATAGTTTTATTTAAGCTGAGAGGAAGGAAACAAATGACAAAAGCTATTTTCTTTATTTTGTATATTATTTAAATAAATTTTACGCACATAGATGATAATAAAGACTAATTCTGGCACAGTTTTTGCTTCTCATTTGACATGAAGTCCCAGTAATATTTACGATATGTAGTGCTAACATGAGATGTCTGTCACACTGAGTGTTTATTCAGCACTTGCTGATGTTTACAGACATTTTACACAGGGGCTTTCACTCATTGATCAAATGTGTTTGAATTATGGAGCAGAGGAATATATTAATCTTACAGTTGGAAAAATTAAAAGCAGTTTAGATAAAGATATCCCAAAATTTCTTCTTAGAATTGGTTTAATCATTGCCCAAAAACATATGAGTTAAATGTAGCTTTTTCTTATTTGAAGTGTTCCTGTATGCAAATGAGAAATGAAGAGAATCCCTAACTTTATTTATTTGAATTTATAGATAATTTAATACACATAATAAATATATTTTAAAATATATACATTATACTAGTTCCAAACCCAGGGTCTTAGTTCCTACATTATACTTAAGTAATACCTGAAAAAAACAGCTTCAAACCATCTAGAGAACTCACCATGGAATGCAGACTCAAAGAGAATCAAATGAAACTTTAATGGCACTAGAAGAAATCTTTTATCACTACCAAGTGAAACATGACTTTTTATCTACTTAATTTTAAGTTCAGAAGTTTCCAAAATCTCTGATTCAAGCATTTTTCATAGTAAAGAAAGTACATTTTTAGCCTTCAAATGTTCATACTTCTTTTTATGGTATATTTCTACAATTATAACAAAAGAAATTCCCAATACTTTCAAGAACTTTAGGGAGAATATCTTGACAGCCATTCCAAATAAAGTCCAGATTTCTATTTTTTTTTTATCATGTTGTACAATGGATCTCTTGAACTCATTTATCTTGTCTAACTAAAATTCTCTATCCTTTAACCAACATCTCCCCATCACCTTTACCTTTGGTAATCAATTTTACTGTCTGGTTTTTTTTTGGGGGGGGGTTGTACTGAGGATCGAACTCAGGACCTCATGCTTGCCAGGCAGGTGCTATGCTGCTGAGCTAAATCCCTGGCCCTTTACTGTCTGTTTTTATGAGTTTATCTTTTTAACTTCCAATGTAAGTAAGGTCATTCAGTATTTCTTTTTTTGTGTCTGGCTCATTCCAATTAACATAATGTGTTGGAGATATTCATTCATGCTGTCATAAGTGACAGAATTTCTTTCATTTTAAAAGTTAAATCATATTCCATTATGTATAGGTGCTATGATTTCTCAATCCATTAATCCGGTGACAGACATTTAGGTTGATTCCATATCCTGGCTATTGTGAATACTTCTGCAGTGCACATCAAGTGCAGATATTTCTTTGACACACTGATTTCTTTTTTGTATACATTCTCCGTGGTAGGATTGATGAATCACCTGACCACTCTATTTTTAGTTTTGTAAGTCACGTCCGTAGTGTTTTCGATCATAGCTGTATTTACAGCCCACCAACAGTGTGCAAGGGCCCCCCTTTCTCCAAATCTCCTCATCTTTATCTTTTTGATAAAGGTTATTTTAATAGGTGCAAAGTAATATTTAATAATGGCTTTAATTTGTGTTGCCTTGATTATTAGTGATCTTGAGCATTTTTTCATATACCTGTTGACCATTTGCAAGTCCTCTTTTGAGAAGTGTTTATTTGGGTTCTGCACTTCCTTTATACTGGAGTCATGTGTTTGTTTTCTTGCTACTGAGTTATTTGAGTTCATTATATATTTGAATATTATCCCTTATAACTTGTATGGTTTGAAAATATTTTCTCTCATAGGTCGTCTATTTTTTAAAGTAGCCAATTCAGTGAAGTTTTCTAAGAAGAGGAACAAGAGAAAAACAATACTGTGGTTATATGAAAGGCTAGTACTCTACTGTTATTATTAGTGTTATTCTAAATACCATTAAGTGAACATTTGGTATATAGAGAGAGATAGAAATAACATATAGGTAAAGATTAAAATACATAAATATAATTATAGGTAGATAGATATAGATATATGACCTAGATTCATATGTAATTGATAGACATTGAATATAAAAATCAGTGATGTTCACAAGAACCCTATGATTCAGGATTTATTATCCCTACAGATAAAGAAATACTGAAAAGTGAAGAAACTTATTCAAGATTACATAATGGGTCATTACTGTCAGAATTCCAAATTAGGGTCACAAAATGTATGTACTTTCTATACTGACATCTTTTGATGTTTTTTATTCCTAGCCAATAAATAATGGGAAAAAAAACAAACAAGTTACAGTTACAGTGAATGACAGCCTTTGCCTGTTCCCTTCAGGGTGCTACAGAAAATGATTACAGTACATATGAACAATGATAGGTGCAAATGCTGAATCTTTAACACTGATGTACAACCATGGGGAAAATAATTTAGGTGAGAGGCAAGTTGGTGATTTACCTGTGAGTGAGATGAAGCAGGGATATGGAAGCTGGCACTGAGATGGGGTAGGAGGACAGACTGAGATTCAAAAGGAAATAACAAAGCAAAGTAAGAAAAAAAGGTCTGACTCTCTTGCCCACCACAGAGTGACATAAATGGCCCAACATTCCTGAGTATCTCACTGATACATGTACCAAAGGATGGCTTTAAGGTATTGGTTCTCCCTCCTCCTCTCTTGAGGGACACTTGAAAATTTCTGGAAATATTTTTAGTTGTCAGGACTGGGGGTGTGGGGCTACCTGCCTGTAGGGTAAAGGCCAGGGATATGCTCAGCATTGCACCATGCAAAGGATAGCCACCAAAACAAATAATTATCCAGCCCTAGATATCAATAATGTAACTGCTGAGAAATCTCGTGCTGGGAATCTGTGATTTCTTTCTCGGTGTTTTTACACAAAGGACCCTTAGAGTAAAGCTGGGAACAGATGGAATGAATAAAACAGTGACTGTTCATTCCTTGGTCTCTTGGATAAATTTCCAGATCTTTGGAGAAAGAATTTAAGGCTATGCTGAAAGAGCTGCTTTTATGAGAAACATTATGAGCCAATAATACTGCTGTGTGGAATTCAGAAAAGAAAGTAGAACCCTAAAGTCTGAGGAAAGGGATATTTTCACCAGCATGGAGCTGGCACTTTGAGGATGTCTTTGGCCAAATCATTAGTACTTTCATCATAATAATCATCAATAAATGTAGTTACCATAAATGAATTTGTGAAGAGATGACAACTTTAAAAGTCGCCTAGAGTTGAAGAAGAATAGCATGCTGAGTGGATGACAAGCAGTGACTATCACTAGTTGAAGGGAATATCAACACATGATTTGGCTTGTTTCCTATCTTTAAATCTGCTAGATATTTCTGAGAGTGGGGGCCTTCTTTGGGGGCAGAAGGACTCGTGTAAGCAGACACAAGCAAAAGCAGGAAACTTGAAGTTTCAAAGTTGTTTTGACCACTTCCTAAGTATATGCTGATGAAGTTTTGAAAACGTTTACATAGCACAAGATATAAAAGACAGGACATCAGTCTATACATTGGGAAATTCCCATGTTAGATTCCCTTCAAACATCCAGACCGATTCAAGACCTCTCTACTCAGCTGCCCATTATTCCTAGCATCATCAGGCCTTATGTTTGTTTGTTTGTTTGTTTGTTTGGTACCAGGGATCGAACTCCGGTCCTTGCACTTGTGCAGCAGGCGGCGAAACCACTGAGCTAAATCCCTGGCCCCTCATCAGGCCTTATGAATAGGCCACTCAGACTTCTATGATATGGTTTCATTGTTATTCATGAGAGCTTTGTGAAATGTGTTAGCTCTAGTAACTGAATCTTCATTTCAAATACCATTCTCCACTAAACTGAGCCAGAGAAAAATGCATGGTTCCAAGGGTGAGGTAGAAATAGTTAAGATACACCTTAAGTATGTGATTTGCCAGAGCATATGAAAGGGCTAAAAGAATGATGGGAGCATGTCATAAAGGCCCAGAAGCCAGCTCAATGGAACTTTTATTGACCCAATCTGGGGAAATTTAAATGTCAAATAATGATTGTAAAAGAATATAGCCTATTCAATAAAATAATAATCCAGGAGTCCATGGTGGTATAAATGAATAAGAAAATGCCCTTTTATATGGCTAGAATATCAACTAATAAATGAGCAGAAAAGATGGAAGTAGAAAATCATAATTTTATAAACACCTTTAATCAGCCAAGAACTATCTAGGGATTCTCAAAATAGTGAATAAAATTTTGAAAGTACAAGATTTTTACAAAACTTCAAATAATTTTTCTAAAATAGTTAATCTTACAAAGGGAAAACTAATTTTACAATAGAGAAACCTGGCACAGACCATCTTAACAAACTGATCAGAATTAATAGCCTTCCCCTCATTCTTACTCCCTACCCAGTAATGATTTAACTTAATGTCATCTGTCTCCTAATACAAATTATTCACAGGGACACATTATCAGTTCTGTGGCATTTCTGCCCCAAGATGCACAAACTGAATGGAATTATGGTAAAACGGCATATAAAACCAAATATAAGGACCTTCTCCAAATAACTCTTCTGTCTATATTCTTCAAAAATGCTAAAGGCATTAGAGACAAAAATTGAGAAGTAAAGCTGCTCCATATTATAGGAAACCAAATGTATTATGTAATCATGAGTCACTTCATGAATCAATTCTTCTATAAAGGATATTAATAAATTGGAAAAACTTGAATGGTGTCAGCAAATTAGATAACTGAATGTACTTATGTTAATTTCCTGATTACAATCATTGTAACAGGTTATGCAAAGAATGTTCTTAAGTGTAGTTAGTGGTAAAGAGTATCTTTTTCAAAAATTATTTTCACATGTTCAGAAAAAATATTTTGTATGTATAACACAAATGGGGTAAAATGAAAATATGAATCACAATTGGAAATCAGGTTAAAGGTAATGGAAGTTCTTTGAATTATTCTTGGAACTTATAAATTTGAAATTATTTCAAAATAAAAAGTTATCAAAATAAACAACAAAAAGTTTAATTGGATGATTTCTAATGACAAGTTGTCATGGACCCAGAAAACTTACTACAGATTAAAGATTCCATGTTTATGGAGAAAACAACATATTTTTCACCCCATGACTGATTTTAGAAATGACTAAATATATTTGCTGTTTTTCCAGAATGGTTATGTGCAGAATAATATAATGCCTGAGTACATGAAATTCAGTGCCAGACATGAATGACTGAGTGGGAAGTTACTTTATCCATCTTTACAATGGAGATATGAGAAGTATTCAAAATATATAATGAATTTTTAAAGATATTAAGGTAAAAGAAAATGACATTAATCCTCCTCAAAATCCTTCCCCTGAACACACCTATCCCATCATTCTTTCTATTTTTAAGGTAGTTCAGAAAATTCTCTTTTGTGTCTTTATGAGATAAATTCAAAACTAGGGTGAATGCTGCTGCCCAATCCCATCCAACAGAAAGGCAGGCTCATAAAATTATGGTGCATCCTCATCCAGCTTATTCATTAGATCCAACACTGTGTTATTTCTGTCTTCCTCAAAGTCAAAATGACCATGAAAGATAAATGATTTGGGTGGATTTAGGACACTTAAGCAGCTACAACAGGACAACTAGAGACAATCATGAAAGGGAATTTCCAGAACTGCTGTAGAGAGTAGCATGAATGACAGAATAAATCTGTTCAAAGCAGGAGGGAGCTTTTAAAGGGAGATTAACAGCAATGTATCTTTTATCTAATAAGCTTTCTTAAGTTAAACATTCACTGTATATTTTGATCATCCCTTGTAAATAGCAGTATCAACCTCCTAGTGTTGCCCAGAGAATCAAATGAGGTACAGGAAGTCAAGTGCCTGGAACATGAATATTGGTGTTTATTTTGTCATTCGGAATAAATGCTAATGTGTTCCTTAGGTTTTGAAGAATCTAAGTAATTTAGAGAGGGAAAACAAATGCTCTTTAAAAAAAAAGTCAAGGAAGAAAATAATTTTTCCATTAAGAAAAAATAATTACTTCATTTTATAAAACAAATTAAGGTAATTGGATTCACTCTAGGACATAGCTGAGAAGCCTTAAAACACAACACTGAGATGAGACATGAGTGTGCAGAGTTCATCTGCTTGCTGAGTCTTCAGGAGCCAACCTTAGATGGACATGCCTACTTTATTTCTGAAAGCACCAACATAGATCCCTAAAGAAATGATCTAGTAATAACAGTATTTTCCACTTATTGGACATATTATACCTGACAGGCTGCTGTTTTACATATTATTTTGCATAAACTAGCTCCTTACAGCCTCATAAAAACTCTTTGAATTGGGCATCATCATCCTGCAAGTCAGGTGGTATACCGTTGAATTTTGAATCTTAGCAGTTAGATTTCATAATGGATCACAGAGGAAATTAAAAAAGAAATTAGACAGTTTCTACAACTAAATGACAATGCCAATACAACATATCAGAATTTATGGGACACAATGAAAGCAGTTTTATGAGGGAAATTCACAGCAGTGAATACTCAGGAACACAGAGCAAGCTCAATTAAACAACCTAATGCTGAACCTTAAGCTTCTACAAAAAGAAGAGCAAGACAAACCTACTCATATAAGGGAGGCAATTAGATCAGAGCAGAAATCAATGCAATGGAGACTATGAGAATGATACAAAAAAAACAATGAAGCAAAGAGTTGATTCTTTGAAAGAATAAACAAAATTGACAAACCCTTAGCCCAACCTTACCAAAAAAAGGAAAGAAAAGGCTCAAATCCATGCAATTAGGAATACAAACAGTGAAATTACAACAGACCCAGCAGAAATTCTTTGCTCTTAACCACTGCATAAAGTTTCTACTTTGACTCTGTTTCCAGTGAATAACCACAGCAGAGTCATGGGAATCCTGTGTAGTCAAGAAAGGAATCCACAGATATCTAACTTTGGAAGCTTCAAGAAAGTCAGCTAGAATTAGTAGCAGACTTTTGGCTTCTGTGATGAAGTTAGGGGCACAGAAGTCCAGCCTATGGATATAGGGGTATAAATTTATAGCAACCACAAAATTAGAATCTGTCTAGAGAGTATGGGGGTAAATAATCAGCAAGAAATGACTCAAACCCAAGGCACAAGAAAGAATTTCATTTCAAAGAGAATAGAAGATCCTGTATACACTTGATTTTACTACCAACTCCAGATCATTAATCTAGAGCATGAGCTTTGAAGTGAGACCAATTTTGTTTTATATCTCAGCAGTGGTAGTAAAAGGTTGTTTTAAATTTTATGTAAGTTAGATAAGGTTTTCCAGTCTTATCTTCCTCACCTGAAAATTGTGTGTAATAACATGTATTTTACAGTATTATTGTGAGGATTAGAGACAATTTATGTTTAAAGACTCACTGTCTGGCTTTACTTAATAATAAGTGTTACTACTAGAGATAATGGGAGCAGCAATGAGAGTCCTGGTAGCAGTGCTACTGATCTTGTCATGAAGTTAAATCTTTGAATGAGGAGAAAGTCAGACTGGCAATACAGCATAGATTAAGGGAAATGAGGCAAGAATTTAGACCTCCAGAATTCGTTGTTGCCACTTATCATTCATTTACCCACCAAGTGAGGACTGCACCCTACCTCACTTCTGGAAACCAGCCTCTCTCTACCCTTACTCCATGTAGCTGTGAGTGTAACTGTGACCCTACTTCCTTCTTGGAAGACAGTACTGAGTCCTGGATATCATCCTGGTCGCAATGAATGACTTGATGATAAACTTATGGCCTTGCCAGAGCCTGAAGGTGGCTAGGGCTAGAAGCTTTTGGTAAGACTTTTGGGGTCAGAGTTTGCCTTCCTTTATTTTCTTTTCTTTTCTTTTTCTTTTTTTTTTTTTTTTTTT
>NW_004624788.1:149951-174398 GCF_000247695.1 Heterocephalus glaber
TTTGGTACCAGGGATCAAACTCGGGACCTTGGGCTTGCGAGGCAGGCGACAGAACCACTGAGCCAAATTCCCAGCCCTTGCCTTCCTTTTTTACTGAACAATGAAGGTGAAATGATCTGAAGTTGCTGTGTTGGGTGGGGGGATCTTGTCTTAGAATAGGGCCAACACTAAAGAAATTGCATCCAGAGATAAAGAAAAGTCAAGAGGATCCTGACAGCATTATTTGAACATGGGCATTAATCTGTGCCCAGAAACTTACACTACGTTTTGAGTATCCACTTAGTTGTATCAATAAATTATCTTTTCTGTTAAACTCTGTGTGGTTCAAATTTTCCATAATTTACAACTTAAAGCTTCTATAGAGAAGGAAAAAAATCCCACTTTTATTTACCATCTATTTTCTTTCCCCTACTAAAATTTTAATGAGGAGATTCAGAATCTTGGGAATATACTCAGATTAAAGAATATAGGGATAAGTAATTGCACAATCACACAAAAATTACCATTAAGCACATTTCTATAATGTTTTATATAAAGAAATGTATTAATTATTCTATTCTCATATACATCATATATTTGTGTATGTTCACAATGAAGTAGTGAGAATGAGAAAGCACTTTCTCTAAAATAGACCACATACTAGCTGATAAGGCACACTTAAATAAATGCAAAAGAATTGAAATTATCCCATGCGTATTAGCAGATCATAGAGCAATGAAACTAGAAACCAATGGCAAAAGAAGCCAGAGTAATTATGGAAACACATGGGAATTTTAAAACACACTAGAATAATCAATGGGTCACAGAAGAAAGCAAGGAAGAAATTAAACAACTCCTAGAATCAAGTGATAATGTTAGTACAACATACCAGAACCTATGGGATACAATGAAAGCAGCCCTGGAAGGAATTTTATACCAGTGAATGGCCACATCAGAAAGACAGAGCAAGTTGAAAATAAGTAACATAATTATACCCCTCAAAGTCCTAGAAAAACAAGAAAATTCCAAATTCAAAGCAAGTATAGAGAAAGAAATTATAAAAATCAGAGCAAAATTTAATGATATTAACATTTAAAATGTACAAAGATTCAATGAATCAAAGAGCTGGATTTTTTTTGAAACAAGCAAAATAGACTAATCCTTAGCTAATCTTACCAGAAAAGGAAAGAAAATATCCAAATCAGTGCAATCAGAACAGACAGTACTGAAATCCAGATTATTAGTAATTGCTTATAAAACCTGTACCACAATAAATTGGAGCATTCAGAAGAAATGGATAGATACATAGATACACATGAATTACCAAAACTTAAACAAGAAGATATAAAGATGCTAAATGATTCACTAACAGACCATAAAATTGAAGCAGTAATAAAAAAAATACTACAGGAATAGCCTAGGTGCCAGTGGATTTTACCAGGACTTTAGGTGAGATATAATGCCAATAATCCTCAAACTCTTTAAAGACATTAAAAAGGAAGGAGTATTTCCAAAGTCACCCTGAGGGCTAGCATTACCCTAATATCACAACCAGGCAAAGACCCAACCCAAAGAGACTACCACAGGCCAAGCTTTTTAATGAACATTGACACAAAAATCTAATGAAATATTGGCAAACAGAATGCAACAAATCAAAAAGATCATACATTACAACTAAGTAGGCTTCATCCTAGGGATCCAAGGATGGTTCACCCTGTGCAAATCCATAAATGTAATACATCACATAAACAAAAGGAGAAAATTCACATGATAATCTCAATAAATGCAGACAATGCCTTTGACAAAATCCAGTATCCATTCTTCATTAAAAAAATCCTTAGACAAAATAGAGTAGAACTTTATCTCAATCTGATAAAAGTCATTTATGCAAACTTACTTCTATTCATTATTAAATAGGGAAAAACTAAAAATGTTCCCTCTAAAATCAAGAACAAAGCAAGAATGTCCACCATCACCACTCCTGTTCAATATACTACTCAAAACATACCCAGAATAAGGAGGCAAGAGAAAGCAATAAAAAGGCTATGTACAGAAAAGGAAGGAATAATAATAATATCATTATTTGCTGTTGGCATGATCCTCAACAAAGAGTCCTCCAAAAAGCTCACCAAATGACTCCTAGAATTATCAACCAAATTTAGCAATGTAGCAGGATACAAAATCAACACACAAAAATTAATAATGTTCCTGTACATCAATAATGAACTCACCAGAAAGAAATTAGGAAAATTAAACCATTCACAATAACATCAAGAAAAATTAAATAAAGAATTAACCTAATAAATGAGGTGCAAGACTTCTACAATGAAAAACTACAGTACTCTGAAAAAAGGAGATCAAAGAGGACAGGATATGGAAAGATATCCCATATTTTGGATAGAAAAATGCCAAAATGGCCATGCTTCTGAAACTGAAACACAGATTTAACTCAATCCCAATAAAAAATACCAACAGTATTCCTCACTGAACTACAAAAACAATAATAAAATTCATATGGAACTAGAAGAGACCTAGAAGAGCAACATCAGTTCTGAACAAGTACAAAGCAGTGGGTAAAAACAATCCAGGACTTGAAATTATAATACAATGTACAGTGATAAAAACAGCATGATATTGGCACAAAAGAGTCATCTGTATCAATGAAACAGCATGGAGGATACAGAAACAATTCCAGACACATTGAGTTATCTGATCTTTGCAAAAGGGGCCAGAAACATGCTGGAGGAAAGACAGCCTCTTTAATAAATGGTGTTGGGAATATTGGCTACCCACTGGCAGAAGAGTGAATCTAGACCCATATCTCTTACCATGTACTAAAACCAAAATCAAAATGGACTAAAAAGATCTCTTATATTGTTGGAGGGAATGTAAATTTGTAGAGCTACTGTGGAAATAAGCGTGGAGATTCCTCAAAGAACTAAAACTAGAAATTCCACTGAATCCAGCTATTTCTCTTCTAGTTTCTTCCCCAAAGTGTTAAAGATACCATATTGCAATGATACATGCATAATCATATTTACAGCAGCACAATTCATAATAGCTAAATCTTGGAAGTAGCCTGTGTCTATCAACGGCTTAAGAAAGTGCAGTATTTGTACATGATGCAGAACTACTGTGCCATAAAGAAGCATAAACTTGAACCATTTGTGGGAAAATAGATACACCCTGAGACCATAATGTTAACAGAAATAAAGCAGACACATAACATTACTATATGATTTCTCTTACCTAGAAACCCAAAATATAAAGAACAAAGTAGTAGATAGATAATAGTATACGGGGTGGCGGGGGGCAGATCTTTTGGAAAAGGTGATGGAAAGAAGAGGAATGAAGGAGAGGGGAAGGGGGTGAAAAAAGAAATTGGGATGTTTTATGTACACGTATCAACTCCCCACAAGGAATGCAGTCATTATGTACTGCAAACATATACAACAAAAAAAGAATTGAATAAATAAGCAATGATGTAGAGGAATTTGTGTATATCATTTATGTAATTACTTGGTAAGAAATTATTGAAATCCCATATTTTGAGTAAACCATTGATTTTGACAGATTGTAGATGATATCTATAGCAATAATTTTCAAAATTATATTGGATGTAAACCCAAAATTAATCTATAACAGGTACAAAACATTCTAGTTTCAAAAGTGCCTCGACCTACACAGTGCAGGGTCCGAAACCAGGGAGAGTGGTGGGAGATGAAGAAAAGACCACGAAGAGACCAAGATTATTCTTGATAGCTGGGACCAGGTGGGACCATAGCCTGATGAGCTAATGGCCGCCTGCGTCCAGTGCGCTCTTTATTTTATAGAGTAGGAAGGCTGGGTAACTAGTGCCACGTGGCCCGCATAGTCTAGGCTGAACGCCATTATCTCGTGATCGGGCATGCGCAGAAAGGGAACAAGGATACATAACGTAACTGTCTCCTGAGGCGGTGCCAGCCAGGGTCTACAATTTTAGTGTCTGACTCTCTAATCTATGGGGGAGAAAGGGAGCAGGGAAGAGAAGGGCCATCTTCAAGCGTGGCCATGGCACAGAAGAACCTCATTTGCGTGAGAAAGGAAAAGAGAGATGCAGAAGCAAAAGGAACAAAAATAACACTTTACACTAGGTCGGAAAGAAAAAGCTGCAGTTAAATCTGCTTATTTTCAGCCGAATGTTATAATGTGGGATGAAACTGAATGTGAACTCCATATACTGAACTGGCCACACCAAACTGTGGAATTCAGAACCAGGCACTGGTGATTCGACAAAAAAGTACATTATCCAGATTAGAAATCACTCTCTTTTTACACTTAAAGCTTTCTATTTTTATTAGATGAAGACAGCATATCCAAACATTTTTAAAAATCAGAAATCATTACAATAAGAACATAAATAAGTTTACTGTACTATTACTTTTATGAAGGTTAAATTTTGATAAAGTTTTCAATGCAGAACAGTCATGCTAGGAGGCTTTAGTTCTCTAGGTGTGCGGCTATTTTCACTCAACTTTTAAGAGGCTTTGATCTGACGAGATCAGCCACAGGATGCAGACTGTAAATGGCGAGATGATTTGAGAGATCAAATCACAAGTGAAATCCAGGCAGTCTATCTTTGAGCTTCAGCCTAAAGAGAAGAAGCAGATACACTTATACAAAATCCAGATGTGACTGGGCTGACAGAATGTGCCCTACGACACACAACCGTTAGGAATGGTAGAAAAGAAATCAGATATTCAGGGAGTCTGTGAGCAGAAAGCTGCAAATAAGCAAAAACTATCAAGGGTACACAACCCCATAACTTACCAGGACTAAATAGGTACATTGAATGGATCGAGAGGGAAAAATATAGAAGAACCCCAGTCTACCTTGTGTATCTCCATTTTTTGAGAAAAGATTGTTATGGCAAAACTAAAAATATACAAATACTGATGGAAATTGATAATTGCCTTCATATATGAAGTAAGCAATAGAGAATGGTAAAGACTGTGGAGAATGAAAAAGTTTGTCCATTTATTCATACATATACAGTACATTGAGAATGTAGTGGTAGAAAAAGAAAAAGAAATCAGGAAAATAGTCTTTGGAGCTGTAATTGTAAAAGGTTCACTCTTAAATCTCGATAAGCACAGAAAAGTAAGTACACATGAACACACACACACACACATGCACACACACACAGTGACATCTCCAGGTACTGCAGTCTAGGAATTAAAATACCTGGATTAGTGAGGAAAATTACATGTATGAAACAATGATATTATTTGATGAGTATAAAAATGCAAGGATTTATGTTTCAGTCAAGTTTCGTATTTGCCAATAACAAAAACAAGCTCTGGTTGACTTAAGCTGAAAAAAATTTCACTAGCTGAGAATTGATTGTCTCATAGAGTCAATTCTGATAATCAAGCTTAGAAAACATCAAGTCTTTCAGTTAAAGATTGTAGAAGGAAAAATTTACATATATTTAACTATAATCTCACCTGAAGTATTCTAAAATAATAGAAGTATTACATACAAATAAAGCAAAGCCCCACAAGGTCAAAGAAAGTGATCAGAAGAAAAGAGAGCAATTGCATTAGGGGATCCCAATGAGGATAGATAAGTGGTAACAAATGTAGCAGACTTGATAAAGCTGAAGGAGAAGCCAGGAAACAACACAGGTCAAGCTACCAAACCTCCAAATACTTAAGGAACTGACAAAACCAGCTACCTCAAGAGTGGGTTAAGAATGAAAGTATTATTAAGTGTTTGAACCTAAGATCTCCTCTCACTCCATTTAGCCAGGTGATTCCTCCCTCCACTCTAGAACCCCAGGAGTTTATGTATTTTCTACATAGAACAACATATAACATTTCTGCATGAAGAAATATTAGATATGGTTGAGGATGAGAAACATGAGATTAACTAAAAATTTATACTGGGGATTTAGCTCAGTGGTTCTGCTGCCTGCCTCACAAGCACCAGGTCCCGAGTTTGATCCCATACCAAAAAAAAATACAAACTATAAATTTACAAACTGATTATTGTGAGTAGGATCCCAAAATTCTAGTAACAAAATATACATTTAGGGAGGGAAATTAAAAAATGGTTCCTTTGGGTATGTGACAGGCTTAAGAGAGTAGATCTAAAAGTACTGATACCAAGTATTTCCCAGTGAAACTCCTTCCAATCTCTGAAGCTGAGGGGTGACATGCTTCATGCACCTACAGAACTTCTGCTGACCCTCAGTTAGCCACTCTTAGGCAAGTTCACTATGCATCTGAGAAAATCTCTAACACAAAAGGCAGACAGTAAAACAAACAAAAACAGGAAAAAAAAACCACTAGCAATTTCAGTAAAATAAAGACCTTGCAAGGAAAAAAAGCATGAAATGAAAATATTAAAAGATATCTTGTAAATTTAAAATTCACAAGATGTTAAAACTTCAACTAGAATTGGATGATATATTTGAGGAACTCTCACAGGTCAGGTGATTAAAAAATTCAGAGATTAAGTATAATACAGAAAAAACAGAATTGAAATATACTCATCAATTAATAGCCGTTCTAAGAAGATGTGTGTGTGTGTGTGTGTGTGTGTGTGTGTGAAGACAGAAAAGAAATACTTCAAGAAAGCTTCCTGACTTGAAAAACATTTTTAGACGATCAAAAATTCTCAAGAAATTTCCATCCCTTCTTGGGAAGTAATTGAGGATGCTCCAGCAAAATCAAAGATGATTCCAAAAAAAGGATACATTTAGGAAACATGAAGTCAATGAAAGAGAAACAAAGCCAACCAATGGGAAGACAAAAGTGGGGCTACAAGAAGGACATAGTGTTTTAGTATGGAAAGAAACCATTCTAAACTGGAAAGGGTCAGAATATTCCTGGACAGATGGCACTGAGAAAGTAAAATTATAAGGATAACTAAAGTGTCTGAAAGTATTGAGGTGAATTTTACACAAAGGAGAAATAATCTGGGAGTAAGTAACTAAAAAACTAAGCAAAGCAGAAAATTGGGCAATTATATAAGAGAGAATATGTTGGCCAAGAAAGAAAAAATAACATTGCATACAGCATGGTTTGGTTGAATAACATTTACATAGTTATGAAAATGTAAAGATTAATTATTGATTGAGATACAACTGTGATATATTAAACAGATAAAGAAATAGGTTATGCCCATTTGTGCTGTGGGACAAAGAAGTGAAAGAGAGCTAAACCTTCTGCTCTACAATAAGAACCCAATATGACCGGCACTGTTAAATAAAGAATTGACAAGATAAGTATTTTATTGGAGAGATCTAAGGCCACATACTAAATGGAATAGCTAAGAGATTTGGAGAGGTTTTGCTTTCTTTAATGTTTGTCGATTCTTTGGGGTTTTTTGTTTGTTTGTTTGGTATTAGGGATTGAACTTGGGTCCTTGCACTTGTGAGGCAGGCGGCGGAACCACTGAGCTAAATCCTTGGCCCTGTTTGTCGATTCTTTGACTTTTTAAACCACGAGCACATATAACTGCTGAGGATAGAAAACTACATTAAGAAATAAAATGAATCAGAAGCAAGAAAATGCATGCCAACAAAACTACAGACAAAGTCATGCCACAAGAAGAGATTAAGATATCACTGTTAGCTAAGGGGCAATGGGGACACTGGCCAAAATCACCCCTGCCAGAACCGGACTTTTAGAACATTGCTATTCAAACATGTTCCACTGGACCTTCACCTCCTATCTTGATAGACTAATAAATTCTTGACTCCCACCTCAGACAACTGAATCAAGGCCTCTGGTGATGGGCACGAATCTGTAGTGGTCCTCTGGTGATCTGACACAAGGTTAAGATTTGAGAAGTACCACTGTAAACCACGAGTTCCCAAATTTGAGCAGCTGTCAGATCATGTGTAAGCCCATTAAAGCAGACTGGTATCTGGGTGTGGTGCTGCAGGCCTGTAATCCAGTACTTTGGGAAGTTGAGGCAGAAGGATCCTAAGTATCAGTCTGGAATGGGAAAATTTTGCAACTTGGGGAGAACCCCATCTCAAAATAAAAATTAAAAAGGTGCTGGGGATGCACCTCAGTGTACAGGCCCTAGGCTCAATCCCCTTTATGGGAGATGGAGAGGAGAGACAGATTGCTGGGTCTTTACCCCAGGGTTTCTGCATCGGTATATCTAGGCAGGAGCCCCAGACCCTGCATTTCTAACAAATTCCCTGAAGATGCTGATACAACAAGGTTGTCGACTCACTCTTTAATTGGTGGTATTCAAAAATTTGTCGTAGGACTCATTTACATTCTTATAGTTTGCTGAGGAATCTAAAGAGTTTTTCTTTGTATATGAGTCACATCTACTGACATTTGATGCATTAGAAATTAGAGCAGGAGTTTAAAATATTATGTGTTATTTAATTTCAAATAACAATAAACTCATGGCATAAAAATGTAGTTTTTAAAAAAATTTCTATTTCCTAAACAAATTTGATGAGAAGAATGATACTTTACATGACTGAAAAATGTCACAATATCACATATTGTGTAGCCTCTAGAAAACTCCACTGTACATCTATGATAAAGTGAGTGTGAAAGAGACAAATAATGTGTTATGTTGTTAGGAAATTAGGATTGATGTCATAGATCCTTAACAGAGTTCCAAAAACATTCAGGAGATTCTGGAGAGAACTCTGAAAATTGATGTCCTAGTCTGCTTCTACTTTTTATACTACTGGTTCTTCAATGAAATTCTAGGCATGCACACCTGTTTGACCTGGCTATAGACACAAGAGATCAGGAGCAGCAGGCATCTGGCTTCTTTTTGCTTTTTCATTCTGATAATGTGAGGTACAGTTCTGCTTCCCATCATAACTGCACAGCAGCAATTTCTGCAAGCAGAGGAAGAGGTTTCAGATACTGAACAGCCAAAAAATCATTATTACAATGTTGAATTTTCACCACAATTCATTTGACAACCACCCCCATGTGGCACTGAAAGTTGCAAACACAACAGTATTTATCTGAAAGGGAGCAGTAGGTAAGGAAGGAATGCCAAAGCAATGGCAAATGAGCAATACTATAATGATTTTTGATATGGCGTAGGAGATATACAAAACCAGCCAATTAGAACAGCATCCAATATTCTCAAAATAGCTGGTAGACAAAAAAGAAATATGCCATGAATCCTAATGCAACTATGAGATCGAGACTTTCCATGGAAGGAAAAATTTTACTACCTAAACATGGGAATGAAAATTATATTTTAAAATAAGAATACAACAATTTATTGATCACAAGCTATCCACTTCCTTATTTACAACTATTATTTCATTTTTCATCTTGGAGGAATTGTTCGAAGAAATATTTCAGAAGCATGTGTGTCATAGTCTATGTTTTAAACTAGTTTAGAATCTACTTTTAAAATAGTACTGGGCATTTTGTGTAAGCTACTCTGTTTTGCAAATAGCTAGTCCTTTTCTAACATGGCAGGAGTGGGCTGCTTAATACTGTCTATTTACCTCAGTGTTAGTTCTGTAGTTAGACGTCATCTTTAGTCACAATTGACGAAGTATCTGCAATTTAATACCATTTTAAACACTGGTGATGCTTCTCTAATGGAATTGTTGTTATTATTCTGAGCATCAGGCAAGTGGGAAAAAACCCCTGCATGGATCCACAGAATTGAATGATTCTCCTTCAGGTGTATAAAGGTTGGCCTCAAGAAGAATGCAAACTAGAAGAAAACTTAATTTATGAGCTCTCTAAGTACAAAACTACAGAAGTAATGGACTTAAAAATTGACTCCTTTAAGCAGCAGTTTCATCAGCTGGCAACAGTGTACAAAAGAGTGGAAGAAAAAAGATTCTCCGGAAGAAAATAACGTGGCATTTCATCAGGGTACGAATAGCTGATCATAACCACCCCATTTCGTGTCAAATGCAAAACTAAAACAAAAAAGGATCATGTTCTCAGAAGCATTTTGTTTTTTGCACTTGTATAAATATTAAATAGTAAGTTATACACCAGAGTTATATTCAAAAGCATAATTAAAATGTACTTAACACCGCATTAAATATAATGTTCTATAATAATATGATGATAAAATATTGAAATGAGTCATTGTTTATTGGTGAAAATGTTGCTTTCTCCACTTCATTTCTCTAATCTCCTTACTTTAAATCTATGAAAGAGCCAAGGGTTCATGAATACAAGTGAACTTTGATTCATGAAGACTTTCCCCCACCCTAAGTATTAGTGACTGATTCAAATATTCTAATTCATGAAATCTTTATTACACCTTTCTCTTTTAAAATCAATCACTGCTCTTTGATGCCGCCTATTTAAATAGATATGGGCTGATACCATTAGGACACCTCTCAGAAGCAGACTCTGCAGCCTGCAGAGCTTCTCCAATACGGTCTAAATAACACTGCTCTTCTCTGCCTTGAACACATATTCCTTTTACTCCAAACTCTGTGTTTTACCATTTGGGACTTGACTGTAGTTTCAAAGATCCTTGACAACTCACAGTTAAAAATCCTCCACTTCTTACCTACTGAAGACTTTCAGTCACCCTAATCTTTCTCACATTTGAGACCAAATTAAAATTTATCATGGGAAAAGATCTATCCCCCCATTCTTCTGCTCTTCCTTCTCAAGAGCCTCAGAGAGTGAAAAATGGATGGAGGGGACTGTGGTGGAGACAAATATTGCTGACCCATAAGAACAAGCCTATGATGATTTTTACCCGAGACCTTTAAAAATATTTACTGTCCCATTTCAGTAGCACACATTTATTTGAATCAACTACAATATGATTGGACTAATGACTAACATTCCTATGTTTGGTATTACCTAGCACTTAATTTACTTAAACATAGTTTTAAAGAATATAATAAGCATCTAGAGTAATGCTTGCTTTTTCCCCCTAAAATAGGTCTATAATGCTGTAAAAATGGAGGTCAAAATATCACTTACTTCAATGTCGGCTCCACCCTTAGATGTCATTTGAAGTAACTGCCCTACTAGCCCTACTAGATAAGTGTCTTAATATTTTTGCCCAAATCATAAACAAATCCCTATTCATTGCTTGTCCTTGAGGAATCCAGTGCTCTCAGTTCCTACCTACTGAGGAGTTAGGATTAAGTTGTGAACTGCTTCCAGCAAAAACAGGAGTTTGCAGCAGGTGCATGTACATGCTTATTACAAAAAAAATCAATTTAATGATGTCTTTCACCAAAGAGGGAAAATTTCTAAGTAGAAATCTAAAATATTCATAAGTACTAAAATGTGCTGTTAAAATAAGAAAAGAATTATAGCATAGAGAGACCTAGCATAAATCTATTTTTAAAGGTCAGTTATCTACTCTTTTGCCCTGATTATTCACATGTATTTAATCAAAGTAGAAGGATCACATTACAGGACACTTAAAATTAGTGCACTAAACATATCTGTCATTTTATGACAGCTAATGAGTTTACAGCTTAACCAAAACTCTTATGCATGTTTACGCCAAGCAACTATTTCTTTCTAAAAAATGTCTTACATAATTATCATAGAGAGACGAGTGCATCAAACTTTCCCACTCTTGAGTTAACAATTACTATGCATTGGTTTGTGAGGAGATGCTTATAATTGCACACATCCTATTGGATCAATCACTGCCATACTAACAGGCTGGCTGCAACAAACAGAGCTAAGCATTGACTTTTAAAAGTATCAAAAATTCAGCAGCAAAAACTCAAGCCGATTCTTTTTTCTTCCCTTCTGACTTTCAATAGGCCTTGGGTTTGTGAAGCCTGGCAAAAATGAGCATGTCAGCTTTCATTGCAAATCATTGCCCAGCTAAAATGGGATTTTCAAAAGATATGCCACCTGCTTCATTAATAATAACATCAAATTCTTTTTTCTTGGTTTGTTTTATAGACATATCCTTCCCTGTTTCACAAATCATTTCTTTATGTGACTGGGTTTCTAGAAAAGAAGAAAAAATACCCCAACCTAGTTTTTTTTTTTTTTGTCACCAAAAATTACATAAACATAGGACACATAACCAAGTCTTTCTGCCTTAAATACCAAGAAATATCTTCTAAAGCTTAACAAGAAAAAAAAGAACAAAATTAGTGGAGAGGAGAGAACTAAGAAGGGAAATAAAAATCTAAACCTATAAAAGAAGTATTACAAGGAAGACAAATGGCTGACTTTATTTTCAAAAAAGTAATAAAATGTAAATTCAATACAATAGTTTATTTACAAACCACTTCTTTTCCTCATATGATTTCAAAGCTAGAATAATATTAAAATTCAGTGCTTTATGACTTTGCATAATGTGCTATCTTGGAAGGTCAGTGCCCTGTAGTATTTATAAAATACTACAGAGATGAGATTAACTTTAAGATGACTCTAATAATAATTAGCTTATCTTATGAGATATGTGTTGTCTATGATTACTGTGGATTATTTTTTTTCTCTCATTAGCGTTTGTCTGCTGTTTAAATGACTCAATTAATATATGGCATTTATATTTCACAGGTACAACCACCAGACTGTCACTTTTGCCTCTAGGTAGATGCACACAATTGGAAGCAATTGTTCTTTATAATTTCCATATCAACCCTTGATTGATGGAATGTCAAAGTTATAAAATGTTGTCAGTAAAACAAAACTTGGTCCAGGTGTTTCATGATGTTTATGGTCTTGGCTTTCAAGGGCAAAGCAGTACCTCTGCAGCCAGCCTTCGTCACAGCTGAAGGGGAAACTGGTCTGGGAGGAGTAGCTCAGCCTGTCTTCACAACACACAAACCAACACCACCAACCTCTGATCGGCTGTGACAAAAGCAAAATCATAGGCCAAGCTCAAATACACTCCATAAAAAATGGCATTTTTAGCAACCTTCAGGGGATTCTGATGCACTTAAAGTTTGAGAAGATTTTTGTGGAGGCTGCCCCCAATTGTAGAGTACATTCCTGTAGCTAAAAGCCTTTCAGGTGGACTGGAAGTGTAGTCCTTATCAACCTGAGTCCTAGGTTGTTTTATTCTGCTACTTCTATCAGTGGATTAATCTCTCAGATATAATCCAATATTAAAAATGGCATTCATATGTATGAAATTCTTAGAAACACTCTGGCAATTAATTCCTCAGTATGAACTTAAGGACCTAAATCAGCTATTTTTTTCAGTGTTAATATATGATTCATTTGGTCATTTTTCAGTGTGGGTTTACTATATGAAACTAGTTATTTCCTTAGCTCTACAATTTATTTTATTTTTAAAAGTGTTTATTTCATTTTTTAAAACATGTATTAGTTCATGGTTACAATACACAGTTATTATATTTATCATGGGGAGTTAGTACATGTCCAACTCCCGTCTCCTGTCATCTTTTAGTCCTCTTCCCGGTTGAAAAAGACTTCTCTCCCTGTTTCCTATCATCTCACCTATTTTGCTCCTTAAATTATTTATACTTTGGATTTCTCAAATAAGGGAAACCATACAATATTTAAGCTTATGCGTCTGATTTATTTTACTTAACATTGCAGTCCCAAGGTGCATCCACTTTCCTATAAATGATTCAAATGTACCCATCTTTATGGTAGAGAAATATTCCATTGTGTATAAATACATTTTTAAACATTCATCTGTTTATGGACAATTTTTTTTCTTAAGAGCCATTCTTTCTGTAGTAAGGTGGAATTTCAGTGTTGTTTTAATTTGCATTTCTCTCTCGTGTCCAGAAATATTGAACATTTTTTCATGTATTTCTTAACCATTTGTATTTCTTCTGAGAAGTGCCTATTCATTTTAGTTGCTCATGTTTTTAATGAGCTTTTCTATTTTAGGGGGTCTTTTTCTTGAGTTCATTACATATTCTAAATATTAGTCCTCTGTCTGAGGAGTGTCTGGTAAATTTATTTTCCTATTCTGTAGGTAGTCTCTTCACTCTGTAAGTTGTTTCATTTGTTGTGCAGAAGCTTTTTATTTAGATATGATCCCATTTGTTGATTCTTGATGTTATTTCTTGTACAATTGGGGTTCTGTTCAGGTCTTTGCCTATGCCCACGACTTCAAGAGTTTTACCTATTTCATCTTGCAGTAGATTAGATTCAATCTTCTGAATGGGGATAGCCAGTTTTCCCAACACCATTTGTTAAAGAGGCTATCTTTCCTTCAGCATATGTTTTTGTCCCCTTTATCAAAGATCAGATGCCCAAATGTGCTTGGGGTTGTTTCTGCATCCTCTATTCTGTTCCATTGATCCACATGTTTTGTTTTTGTACCAGTATCAAGTGGTTTTTATCACTGTAGCTTTGCATTATAACTTGAAATTTGGGATTATAATGCCTCTTGCTTAGTTCTTGTTGTCTAGGACTACTGTTGCTATTCTGGATTTCATATGAATTTTATAATTGTTTTTTTCTAGTTCTGTGAGGAATGTTGTTGGGATTTTGATTGGGATTGTATTGCAGTTTATTTTAATATTTCCCCATCTTTATTGAAGTATAAGTGACAAATAAAAATAGCATATATTTAAAGTAGAAAAAGTTATATTTTCAAATATGTATACACTTTTATGTGATTACTACAATCAAGTTAATTAACATATACATCAGCTCATATATTTACATTTTGTATGAGTGGTGAAAACACTTAAAATGTACACTCCCTTAGCAAGTTACAAGCATATACTACATTATGAATAACTATAGCTACCATGATGTACTTCATAAACGTAAATGTACATTCATAAATTTAACTCTCTATAATTTATTCATAGTTTTGTGCTGTTGAAATTTAATTTACTTTTTAAAATTTTCATTAATAGTATATGTTTATTACACACAATGAATATATTAAACTTGGGATATTGGTACATATACATATCACATCTTAATCCTTTTTATTTTCCCCTCCTCTCCCTCCAGTCTCCTTCTATTCCCAATTTATTCATTTTATGAATGAAATTTTATGTCATTTGACCCAAATACCCTACATTTCCCTGGCAATTCCCTCTGCACTTTGTTTGTATGACGTGGATTTCTTTGGAAGTCACATATTAGAGATTTCATGTGGTAGAAAAAATAATCCTAAAGTTCATATAGAACCACAAAAAATTCAGAATGCCCAAAAAAAAATCTTGAAAAAGAAAATAAAATAGGATACATCATAGTACCCAATTTCAAAGTATATTATCAGTATATCATAATGAAATTAGTATAGTACTGGCATAAAAACAGACATATAGACCAATGGAACAGAATAGAAAGTCCAGAGATAAACCCATAACTATTCTATCAATTGAACTTCAACAAAGATGCCAGGAATACACAATGCAGAGAGGACAGTCTTTTCAAAAAATGGTATTGGGAAAACTGCATATCCATATGCAAGAGAATGAAACTGGATCCTTATCTTACACCATATGCAAAAATCAACTCAAAGTGGATAAAAGACTTAAGTGTAAGACCTGAGACTATAAAAATCTTAGAAGAAAATATGAGAAGCAAGCTCCTTGACCTAGGTTTTGTCAACGATTTAATAAATATGACTCTGAAAACATGGGCAACAAAAGCAAAAATAAATAAGTGGAACTACTACATCAAACTAAAAGGTTTCTCCATAGTACGGGAAACAATCATTTTCAAAATGAAAAGGCAATCTAGGGAATAGGAGAAAATATTTGCAAACTATACATCTGATATGGGACTAATATACAAGATATAAGGAACTCCTACAACTCAATAGCAGAAAACAAAACACAATAAAGCAAATAACCCAATTTTAAAAATGAATCAAGGACATTTTTTCCCCAAGGAATAAATGGAAATGGCCAATAGGTATATGAAAAAGCGCTCAGTCATCAGGGAAATGCAATTTAAAAGCCAATGAGACATCAGCTCACATTTGTTATTATCTAAATGTTAAATGATTTCTCAAAGGTTGGCAAGGATGTAGATGAAGAGTAACTCTTGTTTGCTATTGGTGGGACTGTAAACTGGTACAGACATTATGGAAAACAATATATGGTTATTTCTCAAGAAACTCAATATAGAATTACCAATAGTCCAACTTGTGTTATCAAACTTCTATATATCAACAGGTATTGAAACCATTATCTTGAGTGAGAAATCTGCAATGCCATGCTCCTTGCAGGACTGTTTATGATAGGAAAGGTACAGAAACAACCTATGCGTCCTCTCATAATAAGTAAAATTTTCATATGTAGTGCAACTCATAAGCCGGTATATGAGGCTCAAAAACTTTAGATGTGCCTCAGTTATTTAAATATATTACTATAACTGAGTTATGCATGCATTTACATGAAGTGTCTGCTCACTTTTTCTGCACAGATCCACACAGTAAATATTCTAAGCTTTGTGGGCCATGAGGCTAAGTTGCGGAATTTGTGTTCAAATTTAGTGTCCTATATCATCAAAATGTAAAAGTTATTGTTAGCTCTTGGAAGTACAAAAATAGAGTGGACAGGATTTTGCTGACAGACGGCAGTTTCCTGATCTCTGACTTGTCAATAATCTGAAGTGTATTTAAGGCATGAGGATGTGAGAGTTAGGAGATGCCCTCCTAGAACAGGAACAAGAACAACTGCCACATTTATTCTGTGGACGTAGAAATCTTTGTCACTATGGCCCCCAACACCATCCCACTGCCCAAGAGACACATGATGTGTATTTATGATTCTAAAAAGAAAAGATAAGAAGAACATGGCTATGTACCGCCTTGAAACTCAAAGGAGCCTTTGTCAAATAAAAGAAAATATTTCCTCTAAAACAGACAGCAGACAGATTGTGGACAACGTGAAGTGATAAGGATGGTTTCTTTACAAACTACTTCAAATACTGAATAGAAAAAAAATGGTAACAATTAATAATTAAAATTTTGTACAATATCCCAGCTAAGAAATTTGAAATTTTGAAATTTTTTTCAAGTAATATTCTATAACACTGTTAAAGGCACCTCTAAATAGACTACATTCAAGGTTAGAGGGAATATTCCACTATTGTTCTTTAACTTTAGGTGTTAGGGGCTACTATAAACTCACTTTCCTGCCAATATCCTTGACCAACTTCACTAAGCTATGGCAACAAATCCTTCAGTACCTGAAAAGGTTAATGATCAGTTGATCTGGCATTCAAAAAGAAACATGGCACTCTTTAGGCCACAGCCACACTTTCCCAAAGCTTAGGGCTTCATAGTAAAACCAAATACTATGCAACTAGCCATGTAAGAATGTGGAATTGATTAACGTATCAATGCTTCTTTCCACTGTGTCAGTGACCTAAGACAAAATGCTGGAGGAAGCTAATGTAAGACTGCATATCTCAGTGAAGCATTGAAGATTGGCCTAGATTCTGAGGAAGTCCTGCCATGTGGTATCCACATTGCATGGCATTGGCTCTCAGTATATTCTACTTCTGCATTGTATTGTCTAATGCCAATTGGAAAGCAATAAATAGGGCCTATTCAAACTCTACAAAATGCAAAAGCCTATTTTTTCACAAAGACTCTAGATTTTGTTAAGGTGTTTTTTACTCAAATAATCCTGGCCAAAACCCATGAGGAGATTTCTTGGTGATTGGTTTAAAAATTACTGATCCCAAGATATATAGCTTTGATATAAAAGGGGGTTGGCCTCTCTTTTCTTACACGTCTAACTTTATAAGCCTATTAGTGTAATCTTTACCCTCAACAGTGGAAGAAATAAGATGAAGATGAATGAAAATATATTTTTGTTTTGTTAAACTATAATATTCATAAGGGCTTCTCTCAGGAAATAATAAGAAAATATTTGTTTTCATTGTCATTTCAGTGAACAGGACATTTGGGGGTTTTTTTTCATTCTTATGAAGCTGTTATTTATTCTGTTAGGTCAACTTATATGCATATAACATGCACAAAAAGGTTGTATAAGAAACATGTAAAAGTGCATTTGGTCTTTACTTCAAAGCTCCACAATGAGCCACTCTTTCCCTAGTCCCATTCTTCTGCTTCAGTATCTGCCGAAACTTGTTTCCTACATGTACTGGATTTTAGCTCTATGCTGAGGTTGCTGCTTCTTGTCTAGCCTATAGGCTATTGTGCTCTGGATTTCAACTGTCTATTCTGATTTCAGCTATTATCCTTCAGGATATTTTTCCTGTTTTCTCAATAGACCAAAGTACCAATGTCCCAAAACATAAGCTAAAATTAGTGACCACTGAAACTTCACCCCTAGTCTCTAAATCAAATAGATCTCAAGAGACGTGAATGAACTCTTACAAGAGACTTCTCACAGAGTCCAGGAGCTCCAACACCATCACCATGGAGTCTGGAAGGCTTCCAACATTTTCATTTTCCAACCGAAAAAAAGTATTTCATGTTTTGTTACTGGTAGACCTACGAAGTTTCTGTACTCAAATGGACAGTTTCTTCCACAACTCCCGTTTCTTTCACAACCAACCTGTTTGATTCTAGGAAACCTAGAGCCAATCTCTCATTTCTCAGTGATCTGCACAGACACCCAGGTGAATGAATAGTCACTCATTCCATCTAAACTCATTCAGCAAATAAAGTTCATTGAAAGCAGTCAGTAACAGGAATGGCCAGGGACTTTGCTCTTAACAGGAAGTAAAGACAGAGAAAATAATGTATCAATAAATCACAGATGGCTCCGACTCAAAAAACAAATTGGGAAAACAAGAGAAAAGCAAAATTCCCAAGTTAACTTTCTACTTTCCTTAAAAGTGGGAAATTTTATTCAAAACTTAAGTCATATAAAAGAAAATATAAGTCAGATACGGTGTTACATAGCTGTACTCCCCATATTCTGGCAAACTGAGACGCTAGTATCACAAGTTCAAATACATCCTGGGCAACTTAGCAACTTTGCAACTTAGTGACTTAGAAAAGACTGAGGATGTAGTTCAGTGCAGAGGCCCTGGAGTCAATCCCCAATACTGCAAAACAGCAACAAGCTAAATAGCATGTCTCTTCCATAAGCACAACGTCACTAGCTATCTCAATCACTACCAGAATGCAAATGATACATTTATAATACATTCCTGGTCACCCCCAGACATTGAGTTATTTAACTTAGGCAAAGTTCTCATACTTTTTAAAACTTTTGCTCCCCATTGGTGAACCTAAAATATCCCGACATCATGATATGCTGAGAAGATACTCTCCAAATTAAGGTTATTGATGTATTAAGTCCGACAAATATTTTTGGAGATCTATGTGCAAAGAATTATTCCAGCCATTTAGTATTCACAGTGAATTAATCAGACAATAATTCATGTCTATATGGAGCTTACATTCCAGTCAGTGGGGGGGGGGAATGAAGAGTAGCAGAGACAAATTATTTTCAGTAGAAATAATAAATTAATAAATAATTCAGTATGCTAGAGAAAGGATGCCAGAGTTATGGGAAGAAGGAGAGCAAGGGGTATGGGAAGATGCTAAGAAGCCATCTATTACAGGTAGTAGAAACTCACCTTTCCTTTCAACTCAGCACCTTGTGACTTTATTTGTATCCACCTTGTTTTGCTTGTCCTATCAATATTTTTATCAAAGTAGTTCAGACTAGCAGCTAAATCAGAACAATTCTAAATAGCTAACTTCAGGAAACAGCCTAGATGCCCATCAACAGATGAATGATTAAAGAAAATGTGACTTATACATGCAGTGGGATTTTATTCAGTAATAAAGAAGGATGAATTCATGTTGTTGTGGGAAAATGTATAGACTTGAGACTATAATGTTAAGTGAAATAAGTGAGACACAGAAAGTTAAATACCACATGGTTTCACTTATATGAGAAAACTAAAATATAAATAAATTAAGAAATAAAAAGTGCCACATGTTTTGGAGATAGGGAAAGGGATCCGTGGAAGGGGGAGAAGGATAGGGAGGGGAGGAAAGGGGATAGAAAATGATCAAGATTTGTTACATGTATGGATGAATTCCCAAAAGCGAATATAAATGTCAAGTATTGCAAACATATATCAATGAAAATATACAAAAATAATAGTAGCTAAGCACCTAAATTTGGTTTGAATTGATCCAATCTTGGTCCTACTATTTATTAGCTGTGGATTTGGAGCTAGTTATTTAACATCTGAAAACCTTCCATTATTCTTTTATAATTTTCTGAAGCATAAAGAAAATATTTTAGATGGCATCCAAGACAATACTTAGAAATGTAAGTAACTAAAAATATGGTAAGTAATATTGCCTTTTTATACATACCAATAACTTTATTAAAACCATTTGTCCACTGCCTTTTTTTTCTCTAATAATTAGATTTAGAGAGTTCCCAAGAATACACTTGAAACTACTATGACATCTAGCAATAGGAATCTTGAATTAATAAAAGAAGACTTTTATATTTCTGCTCCATATATAGGTTTTAGATTTCTTAATCAAGAAACTGAAAATTTTCAAGTAACTAAGAAACTGATAACAAAATTAAGGTATTAAAACTCTGGAGTTTTTCCAGTCTTCTATGTAAAGTATCATGTCATCTGCAAATAATGATAACTTCTTCCTTTCCTATCTTTATGCTTTTTATTTATTTATTTATTTCTCTCATCTAATTGATCTAGATAATGTTTCCAGAACTGTATTGAATAAGAGTGGTAATAGTGGACATCCTTGCCTTGTTCCTGATTTTGGAATGAAAGCTTTCAGATTTTGACCATTTAGTATGATGTTGGCTATTGGCTTATCATAGGTTTGTCAAGAAGACTTTTATCAGATTGAGATAAAGACCATGTATTCCAATTTTCTCTGTAGGATTTTTATCATGAATGGCTGTTGGGCTTTGTCAAATGCTTTTTCTGGATCTATTGAGATGATCATGTGATTTTTTATTCCTTGGCTCTGTTAATATGGTATTTATTAATTTACACGTGTTGAACCATCCCTGAATCCCGAGGATGAATCCTACTTGGTCATGGTGTATAATCGTCCTGATTATTTGCTGCATTCTGTTTCCCAATATCTTATTGGGGATTTTTGTATCTATGTTCATTAGGGAGATTGGCCTATAGTTCTCTTTTTTGGTTGGATATTTCTCTGGTTTGGGTAGAAGTTAAATTATTAGTATTTACAGATGACATGATACTCTACCTAGAACACCCTATAATCCCACCAAACTATTTCTAGATTTAATAACCAAATTGGGCCTCATTCCTGGATACAACATCAACAATCAAAAATCAATAGCATTCCTGTACACAAGTAACAAACTTACTGAGAGATAAATAAGGTCAACCAGACCTTTCACAATAGCATCAAAATAAAGAAATACTTAGGAATCAATCTAACAAAGGGAGTAAAAGATCTCTATGTTGAAAACTACAGTACTCTGAAAAAGGAGGTGGAAGAGGATTTCAGAAAATGGAAAGATATCCCTTGCTCATGGGTAGGAACAACCAATGTAGTAAAAATGTTATACTCCCAAAATTGTTATACAGATATAATGCAATCCCAATCAAAATACTAATACAATAGCACACCTCACAGAACTAGAGAAAACATTCCTAAAATTAATTTGGAACCAAAAGATATCTAGAATAGCAAAAACAATTCTGGGCAACAAAGGCAAGGCAGAGAGCATCACAATCCCTGACTTGAAATTATACTACAGAACTATTGTGATAAAAATAGCATGGCACTGGCAAGAAAAACAGTCCTGAGGATCAATGAAATAGATGAGAAGATGCAGAAACATTCAGCCACCTTATCTTTGACAAAGGGGCCAAAAATGTTCATGGGAAGAAAGATAGTCTCTTTAATAAATGGTGCTGGAAAAATTGGCTGTCTACATGGAAAAGACTAAAACTAGACCCATGTATCTCACCATGCACTAAACTAAAATCAAAATGAGCAAAAGATTTAAATATTAAAACAAAACACTAAATCTGGAAGAGAGAATAGGTAGAACTCTTGAAGGCATACGTGTAGGGAAATATATTATGACCAAAACCCCAACTACACAGTAAATATTACAAAGAATTAACAACTGGGATTTCATCTTATGAAAAAGTTTTTGCACAGCAAAAGAAATCATCAACAGAATGAAGAAACAATCAACAGTGCCAGAAAAAAATTTGCCAGCTCTTCCTCAGACAAAAGACTAATATCTAGTATATATAAAGAACTCAAAAAAATCAGACCCCCTAAATTTAAAGACAAACAAGAAATGGGTATCTGAAATGAATAGATACTTCTCAGATGAAGAAATACAAACAGCAAATGAATATATGAAAAAATGTTCAACATCACTAATCACTCAAGGGAGGCAAATTAAAGCAACACTGAGATTCCATCTCACTTCAGAAAGAATGGCTGCTAGCAAGAAATCAACCAATAGCAAATGCTGGAGGGGTTGTGGGGAAAAAGGAACCCTTCTCTACTGTTGGTGGAAGTGTAGACTTGTGCAACCACTGTGGAAATCAGTATGGAGATCCCTCATAAAACTAAAACTGGAGGTTCCATTTAACATAGCTATTCCCCTTCTTATCATTCCAAAATAATTAAAAGCATCATACCACAGTGATGTTTCCACATACATGCTTATACCATCTCAATTTGTAATAGCTAAATCTCCAAAAAAGCCAAAATGTCCAATAATGGATGGATAGATAAACAAGATGTGTGGTTTTTTTAATGCAATTGGAAAGATATGCCATAAGGAAGGAGAAACTTGAGACTCTTCTAGGTAAATGCATGTACTTAGAGACCATACTCTTCAGTGAAATAAATCAGATGCACATGTTTAGATATTGCACTGTTTCTCTGGTGTGAGAAATCAAAACGATAAATAAGGTCAAAAATGGATATTGGGCAATAAAAAAAGAATGTTCACATGAGAAAGGGAACAATGGAGGGAGGAGGGGAAAGGAAGGAAAAGAAAAGAAAAAAAAACATGAGAGAAGGCAAAAATGGAAACAAAGCCTTTGTAAATAAGGAGGGGAAGAGGAGTTGGAGAGGAGGGGATTGGGGAAAAAAGGATAATCAAAATATATTATGTATAGGTACATATTCCCAAGGATGAATGTGATCATTATGTGCATCTAAACTGTACCAATATTGTTAATTTTTAAAATCCAGGAAAGAAAAGAATCACAAAATTTTGTGGCTCTCTAAGAGTAAATCCACAGCATTGTATTATCAGAGAAAATGCCTACATTATATGGAAAAGACCCCTCAAGACTGTGCCCACCACGTGTAAAGAGTCAATGCACACATATTGCTTTAAAAGTGAGAATGTCATCACATGCCGAATCAGCCCACTGCAGACAGGCAGGTCTTCACACGCCCTACCGAGATTACCGGTCTCACGGAAAATGCTGAATCACCCTGCGCTCCGGTAACAATCCACTGGACACCCCACCCCCGCTTCTCTGTACAGCCACCTGGTTCCACACTACAAAGAAGCAGAGGACACCAGACCACTAAACCACTGTACTGAGTCCCGCTGCTCCCCGCCCAGAGGTAGGGGCTTCTGAGCTGCCGTCCCACTACTCCTGCCCCAGAGGAAGGGGCTTCCAGGCCACCATCACTCCCTCTGCTCCCAGCCCAGAGGAAAGGGCTTTTGGGCCACCATCTGTCCCCCCACTCCTGGACCAGAGGAAGGGGCTTCCCGGCCACCATTCCTCCCGCTGCTCCCAGCCCACAGGAAAGGGCTTTTGGGCCACCATTGCTACCACTGCTCCCGGTCCCTGTTGCAACTCTCCCAGCTCAGAGGAGGTAATCCGTGCAGGCGCCAACAGCCCCCCACCCATAGTCGAAATGAGAAAACACAGAAATAAGTCTCAAAACCAGACTTCCAGATCACCTACAGCAACACCCAAGGGAAATGAGATGGAACCCTCTGATACTCAACCACATGGACTCCCTGAACTGGCAACAAAAGAGGATCTGGAAAAAATACAATCAGAAATAATTTGTCAGATAACAGCAGAGATTGTGCTCATAGTGCAAGACATGATTAATAAATCTAGAGAGGAGCTGAGGAACATGATGGAATCACAACATAGAAAAAAAATAGAATCCATAAAACAGATGCAAATAGATTTCCAGGAAATAAAAAACTTCACTGAAAGTCTACACAGCAGAATGAGCCAATGTGAGGACAGAATTTCAGATATAGATGAAAAGATTGCAACTAGTGACCAGAAAAAAAAAATTTCTTTAAAATAGTAAGGGAACACAAAAAATCAATCCAGCAGCTGCTAGACGATGCAAAGAAGAATAATATAACACTGATTGGAGTCAATGAAGAAACAGAGTGCAAATAACATTAAAAATTGTTCACAGAAGTACTGGCAGAAAACTTCCAAGGCAGGGGAAAAGAACTTGACATACAGATAAATGAGGGGTGTAGGACTCCAAATAGGCTTGATCAAAAAAAATCTACACATAGGCATATAATTGTTAAGATTCCAGAAACTCAATAGAAGAACAAAATTCTACAAGCAGTTAGAGAAAAGA
>NW_004624788.1:179424-192857 GCF_000247695.1 Heterocephalus glaber
TTGGTAAGTCTACAAACATCTCCAGATGGAATTCCAAGATCCTTACAGTTATGGTTGCTATTACTGGCTCACTGTGGCTGGTGAATCTATCAGGAAATAAAGATATGTTGTGGAACTTAGTAATAGCCTGCCATTTTTACAGTGGAGTTCCAGTTGTATAACATAATGGACTACAGTGTACAAGTAACTTCATCATCATGTAATTGAACCAAAATAATCCGGCCAAGAAAAATTCCTGGCTAAGTAAAATATGTGACAAGAAAAAAACATACTGAGAAAAATCACTATAGGATATATGATTGTCAAATTATATTTCTTTTCCAAAAATGAGACTGAAATTTTGGTAACATTTTTTTGGAATTTCAGAGTTCTTGATAAGGGTACTATATCATTATGTGTGGTAAAAATTTTAAGCTAGTGACCCACCTATACTAGCTTTGTTGAATTCTTTGTTTTTACCATGTCTCCTAGGAGGGCTTTCTGTACATTCCCTGGGTCATCTTCGTTCTACATGCTGTACATGGGGAGATTATAATTCCTTAACCCTTTTGAAGTTAGGAATGGCCATGGGACTTGTCTGATAATGAAACTGAAGTGAAGGTAACACGTCACTTCTGAGAAGTTTTAAATCCACCACAGGACTGCCATGTTCCTGTCAGCCTGTAACGGTGATCTTGGAGGCATTCTGAGACAGAAACTCTGCCATCTTCCCTTCCTGCCCATCAGCAGTGAGGAGATCACCAACCATTCAAGGATATACAGCATGAATGAGAAACAAGTTTTTGGTATTTGGCCCTGAGACTTTGGAGTTAATCGTGCCCACACCATGGTGTAATGAATCCCGATTGATTGAGCGACTTAATAATTAATTTTAAAAGACTTAATTTTAAAACACTTAACAAGATCTTTGTGACGAGCTGTGAATCTGGCATATTAAAGTAGAAAGTCTTCAGCAAGAAATGGGAAATCAAAGCACGTCTCCAGAGTGTCCAACTTGGAAAAGTTTTCAAGCAGAACAGGCACTGAGATAAAGAACTTATTTCCACATATGGCAAAGAATGAAGATTATCTTGCATTCCACCCAGACAATGTTTCATTCAATCATAGACAGATGTCTCAACCATAGCTATTTTGTTTAGTTCTTTAAGAAATCTTTGGTGAAGGACAAGAACAAACGAGACCCAACTATAGATAAGTAGATAAATGTTCCTTGTTGTGGTTACACTTGGGGAAGAAACAAAAACAGTGGGCTTACGTTTGGTGAAAGATTCCATGAGCTAAACATGGCTGGCAGTGAAATGCATAATAAAGAGAGACAAATTATGGAGTGGCACACTATGGAGGGTGAATCTTTCTGTATCTTGAGTACATATAAATTAAATAATTCTTAAAGGGATGAAGTTAGAGAAAGGGATTGGGTAAATGTAAAAGATTTTAATATTTTAATAATAACAACATATATTTTTGTGACACTGGGTATTGAATCCAGGCGTGCTCTACCACTGCACTATATCTCCAGTCCGTTTCAAAATTCTTTTCTTTATCTTGAGACAAGGTCTTTCTAAGTTTATCAGGCTGTCCTTAAACATGGGCTACTTCTGCTTCAGTCTCTCAAGTAGCTGGAATTACAAGTATGCATCACCAGGCCAAACAATATCAGACTTCTATAGGTACAAGCTACTTACCAAAATTTGTCACCTATGAGGAGATCTTAGAAGTTGCTTAGCATAAACCTCCAACCATTAGACAGTGAAGTACACTTAGGATGTGCACAAGGATATGTCCTCAAATGTAATATTCATGTGTAATTTCTTCCACTAATTAAACAGTAAATATGTGTTAGGCCCAGTAGAGGTCTCACAATGAAGTGTGTGACTTCCTGACATGATTTGGTCTTGCCTTGTGTATGTGGAAGAATGGATTATAAACTCCTCTGACAGTCTTGAGTCAAAAGGGAGAAATCAAAATTTTAAAGGCGGACCTGCTCCAACATACTGTTATAAAATTAACAGTGACAGCCCTAATGAAATCCTTTAATGTCATGATTAAAAAGACCTCATGAAATAAAGAGCAAGTAAAATTTTAAAAATTCATTCTTAGCTCTGGAGAAATGAAGGTTAGGCAAATGATCTGAGTTTTAAAACTTCTTTTCATTAGTAATAGCTTACATTTGTGTAGGGACTTTAAGTTTTCCAAAACACTTTCTCAACTTCCACCTAATTGTATCCTCACGCTATTTCTGTTAAGTGGCCACAGAGGGAATAACAACTCCATTTGCCACTGAGGCAGCTGCTTCTAAAAGAGGTTATTACAGGACTTGCCCAAAGCCAAGAAAACCAATGGGAGAACTAGCACTAGAAACTACATCATGCAGATCCAAACTCCACCCAATGACCACCTCCTGTGGACAATTATATCTCTTGCTTAGGAAAATAATTCTCATGAAAGAAAAGATTGTACTATTATGTTTAACAACCCACCACTTAATATAAGAAAGAGGAAACTTGGAGATGGTTTAGAAAAAATAAAAAAAATTATCCATGTTGGAGAAATATCCTAGGAAGATAGTGCCCTGAAATTGATTTGTTGGGAAGTTTTATCTTGTACACAAAAGATCAAGTAAAAACACTCTGATATTAACTCTATAAAAAAGAACAGCATTTTTTCAGCTTAAAATTTAAGACAAAACATCAAAGTATATTATATCAGAAAGTAAGGGCATGTACTCTTTCTAAGAATATTGTGGGACAAGAATTTCCAGATGTTTCTGTTATCAAATTGTTTGGACCAATCTGTTTCTGAAAGATTTTAAGGTGAGTACTGAGTACAGCCAATTTGGGTATGATGGATTCAAGTCACAAGGATGCCTTCAGAAAGGAACCTCATCTCTCAGATACTTCACTCTACCTGGTATGAAGCCTCTCAAGTCTCACAAAAGCTGGCTGCATGGGATGTAGAGATGCTCACTTACAATTTCTAGAAGTTTCAATTCCTAACCAGATATCAGAAGCCTTGTAGAATCTGTGCAGGTGTCACTCCATCTCAGGAAGCCTCACATGCCTGTATCCACAAGATAAGTTGCTACTACTGAACTGGTTCTCTGTGTTTGCACCTGATCTGGAAGCACAATACACCAACTGAACACATATAGCATCTACACAAGTTTCAGATATTTGTAACTATAGTGATCACTAATTCCAACAGGAGACTTTATATGAAGGTAATTTTTTTTAAATTAGTGACATCTTATTCTGAAGATCAAGTACAATTGGAAGGCAAAAGGGCTCATCTGGTTTTTCCAGCAGTTACCACATCCATTCTAATTTACTTGAAGGAGCTAGTCAATTCAGACGTGACATAATCTGTACATAAAATATTATGATACATTATGTGAGGAACATTCTGAAGATATGTTGAAAATGACTAATCTACCTTTTGCAATAGTAACTATGAGGCAGTTCATATGAACATTATATGAAATATATTGCACAAGAAGGTAACAATAAATAATATAACGTACTAAATATTTCAAAAAGCTTCCAGAGGATTTTGAATGTTTTCACCACAAAGAAATGAGTACCATGACTTGAACATTCATTCCACAGTGTACACATGTACCAAACATTACATGGTATCCCATAGATACAGATAATTTTACAATTTTATGTGGCAATTGCAAATAATACAATTTTTAAAAAATGTAAATGAACTTTAAAAACAGATTTGAAACCAGTTTGCAACCCTTTGCTATAGACTATCCCATTAACTACATGCCCAAGAGAATACATTTGGTCAATTTGAGATATTCCCCAGCTCATTAACAGGGATGCTAAGACTTGATGATTTACTGAGTTCCAAGGAAAGATTAAAATATTGGTTGTGTGATTTATGTGCCAAGACCAATAATGACTATAATGGTGTTACTCTGTATTCTGTCCAACCTCAGCATTCTTCATATTCTACATCAATAGTAGGGGCATATTAAATTTGGCTAGAAAATGTTCCTTCTTTTTCTGAGTCTAAGAGGCTCTCAATGATAAGATTCACCACTAACCATTTAGTTGACAGTGGTGTTTTCTTTTGTCGTGAGGAGAGAGTAATAACCACTGTTAACTGGCACAGTGTGAGAGGTGCATATTTATGCCGGAAGTATGGCAAAAGAAGGTCAGGTGTTTCTAAACCTGAGAACCATGGTACTTCTGTTAAGAGTTGAGTTGGAAATAAAGCATCCATTCTATCAAGTTATGTGGAAATGTACCCCATCACTTCATAAATTATCTACGAACACAGGAGCTCAGCATATGGCTGGTATCCCATTCTATATTGAAAATGATAGTCACTGCACAGGGCTAGATGGGACCCCCATGAAATTATTATGTGATGTCTAAACAGAATCCAAATATCTAAACGGAATCTGCTTTCTGTACTATTTCTGTTCATAGATCCCTTCCTTCTGTTTCCTGTCTCCTTTACTTGTGCATCAATTTCTGACCCAAAAGGGCTTGTCGTGAGAAGAGCAGAGACAAAAGATGCATTACTATTTCAACAATAATGATATAATCAATCAACTCTATGATGATTATACTTATCCTATAGAGTCAGTGAATTAATTGAAAAAAATATAGCATAAGAACATTTAAAATTGATTCAGACATTTAAGAAGCAGTTGGTACTTTTCCTCACACTCCATAGTTCTTCCAAATTTTCTTGTAAAACCTATTTTTCTATTTCCCTAGGGAGCCCACCGATTTTCCAAGAATTGTATATTCACAAAAACCCCAAAGAGCTTGTTTCACAATAGCAGAGCCTTTCTTGGTGACCAAGGGAAAGAACAAAGTGAGCCAGCAATGCCAAAACCGTATTTTGTGAATTGATTAAGAGAGAACGGAAATACCCAACCACATACACGTTTTGTCTGCCCTATCCCTGTGAGAGCCATGGTGATTGTGATACAAAAGACAAATGTGAACACTACTCTTGAAGCCCAGACTCCAGGCTGTGACAATTACTTTTTAATTAATTTTATTTGTACGCTTTTGATATACATAATGATCACATTCCTCACAGGGAATTTTTACCTGTACACAATACATAATGTATTTTGACTTTTCCCCCATTGCCCTCCCCTCCCTTCAACCCTTCTTCCCATCCTTATTTACAAAAGCTTTGTTTCCATTTTTATCTTCTATTTTCTCTTTTCCATTTCCCTTCCTTCCCTTCCTTCTCCTCTGAACATTTTCCCCTACTTCACACATCTATCATCCATTTTGGTCCTTATTTACCCTTTCAGTATCTCACACAAGAGAAACAATGCAATACTTAAATGTGTGTGTCCAATTTATTTTACTTAAAAGTATGATCTCAAGGTACATCCATTTACCTAAAAATGTCTCAAGTTTATTCTTCTTTATGGCACACTAGTGCTCCATTGTATATAAAAAAACACATTTTCTTTATCTATTCATCAGTTCAGGGGCATTTGGGCTATTTCCAAGATTTAACTATTACAAATTGTGCTGCTATAAATATGGTATGCATATGTCACTGTGGTACGATGCTTTACCTCTTTCAGGAAGATACTAAGAAGGGGAACAGCTGGGTCAAATGGACTTCTAGTTTTAGTATTTTGAGGAATCTCCATACTGATTTACATCTTGGTTGTACCAATTTACACTCCCACCAACAGTGGAGAAGAGGCTTTTTCCCCATAGCCTTGCCAAGGCTGTGATAATTATTAACCATGGCGAGTTCATATCATGAAGCATCACTTAGTCTATTTATGTGTAGTGGTGGGAGGGAGAGAAGGAGCAGTTAAGGACTGCTGTTCTGAGTAAGATTTATGCTGGATTTGGTGGAGATGTTTGAATTGAATAGTGAGGCATAGAATATTCCAGACAGAATACCACTATGTGTAATGACCTTAAGAGTCAGATGAACTTTTGAGGAATGGACCCACAGTGTGAATGAGGCATGAGACAAGATGAGTAAGAAGAATGATTGTGACAGGTGAGATGAAGAGGCAGGCAAGCACCTTAATACACAGAAACTATAGGCCAGGTTACTTGGTAGAGTGCCTAACATACTGCAGATGCTCATAGATGTTTATCAACTGAAGGGTGAACTAAAGCCAGAAGCAAGAAATCTATCACTCGCCAGGGATTTAGCTCCATGGTTCCGCTGCTGCCTCACAAGCACAAGGTCCCGAGTTCGATCCCCCATACCAAAAAAAAAAAAAAAAAAGAAGGAAAAAGAAACGTATCACTCATATAGGCTGCACTGTCTAAGGAACTCCTGTTTCAGATGCTGTCCTCAGATCAAATTCCGAGACTCTATGAAGAGCTTCGCCTCTCTCCATAGCCCTCTGCTCCATGTGCAGTAGCTTTGGGTTGTGCTCTGTACCAGCATCTATGGTAATCCTAACAATTATCAGAATGACTAAAGCAGGCAGATAGTATGGTAGATACAAAAATCTCTGGAGTCAAGCAGGTCCATGCTAAGTGCAGGCTCTCAAAGAAGAAAAGCAAAGTACATGTGTTGTTATGGGAAAAGAAAAAACAGTAGTGGCAATGTGTTGACAATTTTCACAGCTGAGGAGTGTTAAGGACACAGGGTTCTATATGTTATTCTCTCTGCTTTTGTGCATCTTTGAAAAAGTTCATAATAAAAAAGAATTTTAGAAATCCAGAGCCATTACTTCTAAATAGTTTAATCTTGGGTAAGTTTCTAGTCTTGGGTATCTAAGTTTTAGGACTTGTATATGGAGTTATATACCCATCTCATAGACATGATGTAAAGGTAAAATGAAAAGATACAGGAAAATGAGCAGAAAGCATAGCTTGGAGAGGGAGCTTTCTAAGAACTATAATTTGATATTTAAGGTCGAGAATCAAGGCAAATCCTTGGCCCTCCAGCTTTGGCCATAGATACTGTACATTCTCTCACTAATGAGAAAATGAAACATCTGAAGACCTTGTTAAAACGTAAATTCTGATTCAGCTGATCTTGGAGAGGACTAAGATTCTGCAATTCTGAGAAGCTTCCAGCTGATGGTGAAATTGCTGCTTCATGGGCCAGGCTTTATAAACCAATCTGTGACTCCTGCTTTATTTCTCAGACTAAATTTCCAATGATGTCCACTTTTGGTTGTTGAATTTGTCTTATTCTTCTGCTTTGGCTGAGTCCTTGGATAGCTAATTCACCCAGAACTTCAAACCCGACAGGGCTGAGGTGCTGGGTACATGCTCCCAATTGCCCTTAGGGTCTTAAATCTTGTTCCTGAGTTTCAGTGTGGAAATTATCTCTGAAAACAATTCTCTAAATTCAGATTTCCTGCTTGGATCTCTAGAGAATTTATGCTTCTAAATCCACTGTTGCTGCATTGCCTCTAATTTCTTCTCCAACTTGTAATTTTCTTAGACTAAACTAAAACCAACTGCTTACCTGGCATAGAACAGGTTTTTTGACACTGTACAGATTTGCACGATGGAATATCTTCCAATTGCCTGCATTTAGATTTGTCCCTTTGGTGTTTCTCAAACCCAGGTAGATAGTTTCAGGTCCAGATCCTTTCCTATAATCTCCTCCTCACCAACATTACCTGGAAATCAATGCTGTCATATCCATCTGTAGTAACACCAGAAATGAGGGAAGATGTTTAACTCCATCAAAGTTACACATTCAGTAATGTGCTTATAAGTAAGAAGATGCTTTCTTAGAAAGCAGTCTTCAACATATAAACATGAAATTTGACACATGCTGGTTTGGGCAGAACTCTAGAACGAGGCTTACAAGTATTTTTTATAATTCATAATTATAATCACCCTTGTAACTTTTAGATGAGTTGGGTGTATGAATTCTGAAAACTCTCTAGGAAAGAAATGCATCAGTTTTGTTACTTGTTCTATTATAAAATTATATTTTGGCAAGGTTAATGGCAAGAGTCATCTGGTACATATATATATTTTCCATCCTCCCAGGAATAATCACAAAAGCTATTAAAATCATGACAAAATCAAACATTGAGAATAATGCACTCATGTTTAAACATGACTTTTCCATTTGACAGGAGTAGCCTTGACAAGCTGCCACCCGTCAACACTTTCTAAACTGATAGTTGTATTCCACATCTTTCCAGCAACATTAAAAGATGATTTGCTAAATTATCAACTCACAGTGAACTTGAAATTTCTTCTCCTAAAAAAAAAAAAACCAAACAAAACACTTAAGAGTCATAGAAACTCAACAGTCATACACAATTAAAAGTTTCATGTTACTGTTTATTTCTTAGTTTTAGGTTATGTTCTTGATAGCTTCATTTTCATACCAGACCCCCTAGGGCAAATGACATATGATCTGATGTTGGCTATAAATTTGTGGACAACTGCCTTCTGAGAAGTAAACTTTACAGATTTAGTAATGATAGGTGTTTTGTGTGTTCTGTCATTTAGCATTCATTTCTTCCTGTTCTTGTAGCTAAAAAAAATTTCTAATTATGCTTAAAGAAAATATGGCCCTAGACCCTATCTATGGAGACATCCAAGGACCATGGCTGCTGTGGACTCTCCTCCCAGATCCAGGGGTTGGTACTGGGTTCAGGCTTGATCTGGCAACAGTGAGTGAGAAGAAATGAGGCTTCTGTTCAACTAGACAGATGTTCCTTTTTGATCTTGAACAAGAGAATATAGAGGCTAGAGTTGCTTTAGCCATCTTGCTATCAAGGCAGAGCAAATCTGAGAATTTAACCAACATAGATAAAGTAGAAACAAGAGATGAAGAGAGAGCCAGAGAGTTCTCTGAGGTTCTTGTCTGAGGAAAGTCCTATTGCTGACATTTAAATTAACTGGGTCAATAATAAATTCCATCTTCATTTAAGAAAACTTGAATTTATTTGTCTGCCATATGTATTCAGAATAATAGTTCATGATGTATATGTTGCACAAGACTAGGAGGGAAAGATTGAGAATATATAACAAATACTGTCCTTCCTATAGTATACCCTAGACAAAATCCTCAATTACCAATGTGTAGAGGACATAAAGTTAATATAATTACCAAGTTGTGTGTGTGTGTGTGTGTGTGTGTGTCTGCTGCTTAGTCATATAAACATGTCGGATACAAAAAATTGTGTTAAAAACCCATCAACACAGACTATATAAAAAATAGTTTCTGTAGAAAAATTGAAACCTAAAATGTCATTTAATAAAATTTTTTACCAATAATCAAAAGAAGAATTGAGCTACTGATCTCTTCAAATTGTTTTTCTACTTTGTAATGATGTATCACATCTGAAAGCTAGTTATTATTTATGAAATATTTTACATAAATTGTATTGTTTCAGGATTCTTTTTTTAAAACACAACATGATTATTACGTATATTTGACATCAAACCCTCCCCAACACCTGCCTATCTACCCAAGTACTGCTTACCAAAATATCACTGCAGTCACTGATATTCAGAGATTATGGGATTGAATAGAGCCATATTTTAGCAAACTATGACCATAAGCTGAATGTTAGATGTGACACAATTTACTTTACAAAATAAGACTTAGATTAAATTACATGTCACATTATTTTAGACTCTTAATGTGAATTTTAAAAAGTAGTTTAAAATGATCTGTATCTGATGTTGGTATAATAGTCCTTTGGTATTGACATGAATTTGGAGCTAAACTACAAAGCCCTGACTTACTTAAAGATAACATAATAATTTCAGCTGGACGTATCTGGGTGGTCACTTCCTCAGAAGATAGATGGAAGGGCTCAGATCTTAGGGAACGCTCAGAACTTGGCCACACTCACATATTGTGGCATGGGCTGGACCAAGATAATTCCCTGAGTCTTCTCTTCCTCATGGTAATAACAGGATAATCATAATAGTAATAATTGCTATGAATATACAAGATATGCCGTGTCAGGGCAGCCTAGTGCCTGATTATGAGGGAATAATGTTTATGCCTCCCTCCCCTGGTGCTAGAGGCTACTGGCTCTCAGCTGAGCCACTTTCTGGGCATTTCCCTCAGTCCAAGAGAGCTGCCTCTTCCTAGGGGCATCCTATATCCAATGCCTAGTCAAAGAGATAATCACAGCCACCCTTGGATCAATGCAGGACAACTCTGAAAGATCAAATCCAGCACTGCCCAATAAACAGAGATCTCTCCTATGTCTACTTGAAACCTAACTTCTACTTCATGTCCTTGCTTTACTCACTCTCCAAATGTTGATCACAAAAACATTTCCCAGTAAACTTTCTACACACAAATCTCCATCTTGGAGACTGCTTTTAGGGCTCATCCAAAACATTGTTACATAGTAAGAACGTGATCAGTATAAGCAGTGATGATGACAGTGACTATAAAGCAGAAAGGGGGTATAGAAACATTAACTTCATCATTTTATTTTGTTAACACCAATCTGAAACATGCATACCAACTGTGATAGGTAATGATTGTGTCAACTTGAGTAAGAAACGCCCAACTAAACTGGCTCAGCATAGTTCTGGGTGTGGGCAATCCACACTAGGGAGGATTGTCACCAGAATGATATAAAAGAGAGACAAAGAAGGAAAGATTGCTTCTGTTTCTTTGGAGGAGCTGCAGTCTTTGCCTTCACTCTGGACAACATCTCCTGGCTTCCATCACAGGCCTTTCAGCCTTTTAATATGGACTTGGACAGGACACTGCAGAGAGCTCCGCCGGGCTTTCAACTGGATCCTTCGGACAGACCCTCTGCACTCTTCCATATCTGACTCTGTGAGTGGCCACTGTAAGCCAATCTTGTAAATTCTGATATATTTGTATATCTTGTATTATCTCTGTTTCTCTAATAAGCACTGACTGGTACACCAGCTATTTCCTTAAATTAGGTTCTGAAATGTTGTAGGATGTCTCATGTTAAAAGTAGAGTTGCCAACAATTATGACTGACTACTCTCTATTAAAAATCAATTTAATTAGTAGATTATATCTAAATTGACACTTTAGTTTTCACCTCAGTGATTTTTTTGTTTAGCTGTTTCTATTTTGGAGATTGTATCACATTAAATAAGTGTTGAGCAAAAAATTTTTTTGAAAAATTTTAGACAAAAGTTTTCTCTAAGGGCTCCTACACTTTAATAGTCCATGATTTGGTAATTTTTATAATGGCAATATCTGAATAACACATTCACTGGAAAATAAGATTAAATACCACAGTTGTTCTTGCAAACAACACTTCGTAAATTGTGCAAAGCAGTGGTAGTGTGGAGCAAATAATTCTAGTGGCAACATGAAAACTGGATCTGAAAAAGTTTAAGTGCATCAGCAAGAATAATCCCATGTTTTGGCTGATAAAACTATAGGGGTAATGATGCAGACACTGTGGCTATTGGTATTGGAGAGCTTCTAGCAACGAAGGAATTGCGGCACACAAGTTACAGTGCCAGAAAGGACGCTGGAAATCACATCAAATCTCTTTTTCTTGCTAAATGAATGGAGGCCTAGTGAAACTAAGTGGCACACACATGGTTCAACTTGTCAAGCAACAGCGGCATGCTCAAAACCAGCTCTTCTCACTTCTGGCCACTTCACCTTAGCACCACCAATGCTACCTTGGGCCAGCCCAAGAAAACTCCCTCTTCCCCCTCCTCTTCCTCATTCTCCTCTTCTTCCTGCTCCTCCTCTTCATTTTTATTCCCATAAGTCATTCTATGTTCTCTGCCCGACCCCAGGCAGATAGATCTTTTCTCTAATGACTCTTTATAAAATTTCCAAATGGGAATTCTCCAAAGCATACATTCTCCCCATCACATTTGAAATAACTTTAGTTATTATGCAATAATATATAATACCACAATACACATATTCATGTGCTTTTAATCCATTTGATATCTATATGATCTCTACCAATAGTAGCAAAATTATAAAAATGAATAATCCATTGATCTTTAAATTTTTTAATATAGTCATTGGAACAAAAGCACAAAGGAAAATATTTTGCCAGACAAGTACTATTTTAATGTAAATATGGGACTCTACCAATATAATTGTTTTAGAGATATTTTTTCTAGGTATTGTACAAAGTTTGACAAAAATTTTAACTTTGGATTAAAATAGTTCTCAAAGCCACTTGGCTCAGACTATTAAAATGCACTGAGAAAAAGAATTTAGAGAAGGCTGAATATTTTTTAAATAATTATTTCTAGGACATGGACTTCTGCAGCTTTCTGGATGAAAATTTAAAGACAGAATCAAGACAATTGAGATAAACTGAATTTGGATCCAATGCTCTCAAACAATAAGTGCTTTCATCAGAGTTTAAAAATATGACACATTTTAGGTTAATCCATAAAATCTTTAACATATATTATTTATCTGCACCGAAGACATCCTCTAAGGTACAAATATAAACTGGTGGCAGTTTCAAAGGCAGATGTTTCTTAATGGGCTGACACTAAGTGCAATCATTATACATGCAGTGAATTCCATGCAACACAGATACTACCCCTGTCTGATCCCTTTTAAATACTCATACATAGATCTTTTGAGTGTTTCATATGCTATCATTTTTTCATTTAAAATTTCATACATGCTCCAGATAAGAAGAGCATTTCATGTTTCTAAATAATCCTGGGCCTGGGGACCCACTCATTGTCCAATTCTAATCATTTTATTCTGTATTTTTTGCCAGTTCTCCTTTGATAAAGATAAAATATAAGTAGTCTGTTCTATATTTAGTTCTTGACGCTGATTTATATGCTGTCCAGGATATATTCTCCCTTTCTCACTAAGCATATTCTTTACTGTGTTATTTGTATAAATAAATCCTTCTAGCCAGTACTTTTGAAACTTGGATTTGGATGCTGCCATATTCCTGTGGCCATCTAACTCTAAGAATATCTTCACAATGTTAAAGTGAGTCAGTAAGGGTCGCACAGAAGATGCCAAATCACCTCGCTGCAGACAGGCAGGTCTGCCCACACCCTACTGAGGTCCCCAGTCACACAGAACACACACCGAATCAGCCCACTGCAGACAGGCAGGTCTGTGCATGCCATACTGAGGTCCTGAGTCGCGCTGAGGACACCGAATCACCCCGTTGGAGACAGGCAGCCACCTGATTCCACACTACAAAGACGCAGAGGACACTAGACCACCAGACCAAAGTAATGAGTCCCACTGTTCCCGGCCCAGAGGTAGGGGCTTCTGAACCATCGTCCCACTGCTCCTGATCCAGAGGAAGGGGCTTCCCAGTCACCATCCCTCCCACTGCTCCCAGCCCAGAGGAAAGGGCTTTTGGACAACCTTCTGTCCCACCACTCCCGGCCCAGAGGGAGGGGCTTCTGAGCCACCATCCCACTGCTCCTGGTCCAGAGGAAGGGGTTTCCCAGCCACCATCCCTCTGGCTGCTCCCAGCCCACAGGGAAGGGCTTTTGGGTCACCATCCCTACCGCTGCT
>NW_004624788.1:198301-220481 GCF_000247695.1 Heterocephalus glaber
TGAGAAATGGAAAAAATGGAAATAAAGTCTTTGTAAATAGGGAAGGGTGGAGGGCATGAAGGGAGGGCTAGGAATGGGGACAAAATAAGAACAAGATGCATTATATAAAGGTACAATTCCCAATGAAAAATGTAATTGTGTTGTATACCTACAATGTACCAATAAAATAATTTAATACAAAAAAAAAAGTGAGTCAGTAAGGAACCAAAGTAATCCCTAGTCAAATAAAGAATCTAAATCCTTTATTGGAAGTGGGCGTGGATCATTAAAATTTTGTTAAAATCAATCTGATTCCATTTTTTAATATAACCATGTAATTCTAACAAAGCCATCAATTTAGTAAACTGCTGCTGACTAGGTATAATTTTAAAAGTCTATTATTTACCTCCATTAATTTTATACCTGTTAAGTACCAGGCTCTGGTTTAAGCTTTTAAATAAATAATCTCATTCTAATATTGCAAGTTTCACTCACATTTCACAAATGAATAAACTGAGACTTGGAAAGGAAAAACAAGTTACCCTGAAGAGAGTCAAAGAGTAAATGGCTGAGCTGTGATTGAAACCCTTCTCTGTCTAACTCCAAAGCTTTGTCAATCTTCATTCTATCATGTTGCGTTCCTTCCTGTGTAACATGCAAGGCTTACCACAAGAGTGTAAAAGTCATATACCAGCATGAATCTGCCTCTCTCTCCTCCCTCACAGACTTGGTCCAGCCCTCCCACTGACAAGCTAAAAATGAAAAGTTGGAGGCATGTATGCATGCAAGTGCACGCGCGCGCACACACACACACACACACACACTTTAATCTCTAGAGGACTATATATGTCCACCTGCTTCAGAACACAATGTATCATAAATGAGGTTGAAGATGCTAAGCCCTCTAGTGTGTAAATTATCCTAATGACTTAATCAGTAGCTTAACATATCCTTTGCCTAAGCCAAAAGCCACACCCTTGTGATAACTAGCTTAACCTGTAAATTTGAAGGGGCAAGGAGGAGCCTAGTTTTCTGGTTAAACATTACTTCTAGGTGTGTCTGTGAGGATGTTTCTGGACAAGATTAACACTTGAATCAGTGAACAGAATAAAGCAGATTGTTCTCCAAGTGTTCACAGACAACATCCAATCCAGTGAGGGATGGAATAGAATAAAAAGGTGGAGGAAAGGAGAACTTGCCATCTTCTTCTGTCTGCCTGACTGCCTGAGCTAGGTGGTTGATCTTCTCCTACCCCAAAACTGAGACTTACTTCACTGAATTGCCTATTTACTAGGCCTTTCCTCCAAAGGTAGAACCACAGCATGGATCCCCTGACTCTTCAGTTTTCAACTGCAGATTATGGGATTTCTCAGCCTCTATAACCAAGTGATCCAGTTCTTTACATAATAAATAAGTAAATAAATGTACATGTATACACATTATGTGTATAAATTATACGTCCTCTGTTTCTTCTATTTCTCTACATAACCGTTATCACTCTTTGGACAACACTGTAGCCCAAGCTACTTAGATTCTGTATTCTAGAACAGTGCATAATCCACTAAATTCAAGTCCTTTCACGCCAATCACTCAAGGAGTTTAAGAATCTCCTAGGAATGGGCAGAAATAGGGAAACTACAACCAGATGTATTATGAGACAAATTTAAGTGCAACTCAAATTCTCAAACATGGTAAAAAATAAGAAGGGAAGTAAAAAGCAGGTGAGTAAAGCAAGATGATTCTGTCTTTATACTTAATATTTACCCTAGTTGTTCCTGAAGGAGCAAATGTGACTTGCCAACAGTTTTCTATTTGAATACCATTGACTGTGTTATAGAATGACTAGCACATGCCTATTGGTTGCAAATCACAGTATGCTTGCCTTTTGTTGATGTATTCGGGTCTGTGTGTTTCTGTGTCCCCACAACCCATTCCTAAAATGAATTGTTAGGTTCTGATTAACAGTTTCCTCATTCCCCTTTATTACTTCCTGATTCCAGTATCAAGGATAGCAAAACAGGAATCAAATATATACTGTTCATTTGCCTCTACAAGTAGAAGCAAATACCCAGTGATGGAAACATGCTTTGCTCAAAGTTTACTCATTAAAAGAGAGGTTGAAAGTATAAAATTCAGATTAATTACCCCCCAATGACTGGCTGAGGTTAAATAAAATATAGGCTCATTAACATTCAACAGTGCTGCTTAGAGAAGAGATGACTGGAAAGAAAGATTAAACATGGATGACAGCAAGCATATTTTCACTATTTGAGCTGGGATTTTAGAGGATGAATTCTTCTTGTATTCCAAATCAAATTTTCTTGATAAGCTATTCAGCTATTCTTAAAAATGCACAGTCAATGTCAGATTCCTTGAGTTAAAAATTCGAGCTTCTTAGCTACATAACTCTGGAAAATTACTTTACTTCTCTAAGCCTCAATTTTTTCCCTGTAAAATAAAAATACAATGCTACCTACTTTATGGTATTGCTTTTTTTTTTTTTTTTGTACTAGGGATCCAACTCTGAACCTTGTGCTTATGAGGCCAGTGGTAGAACCACTGAGCTGAATCTCTGGCCCTTTATTGTATGGTTTTGATGATGAAATGATCATCAAACTTAAAACTCATGTGAATTACTTAAATAGTGCCTAAAAGTTCTAGTTTTAAATTATAACAACAGTGATCCACAGAACCACTCTGTCACATGGGGCAAGGAATTTGCAGTTCTTATTTCTAAATAGTTTCAACTAGATTTAATAGTCTTCATTTCTAGAAACCATTCATTCATTCATTTCAAGTTTTGTTGTTACTGCTATTCTTTGGGGACCTGGTAAACATTCCTATATATATAATGCTAAAGTGAAAGCATTTTGAAAAGGTTTAAGTGTTATGTAAGTGTAAGGAAAAGGAGCACTAATGAAAAACATCAGGCACTTATGCCATTTAATGAATATTATTTTCACTTAGATAACAATAATAAAGATTCTACTGCCTATTCATCTAACTAACAGACAGTGTTAAAGCCAGTGTTGTTATGTTCAAATAAACCATTTCTGGAAATTATGCTACCAGATTAAAAACGTTGGTTATATTCATTCCCTATTTTCTAATGAATAATTTCTGATTTCAAAAATCAGTTTGATTTACATGCTGCAGTCTCTTTGCTAATGCTGATAACAATGCTGGCAATGTGTGGCTCTTGTCCCTGAGGTATATGGTTAGAGTTCATTTTTACCCTTTGAACATTCTTTTCATTTAAATGATGATATAGCTCAAGATACCATATGAGAGACAAGATGGTGAATGCTGTGATACAGTACAAAGGATGAAAGACAATAATTCATTATGTCTACATATGGCCAATGTATCATTTCAGCATCATACCTAAATATGAGTATACATTCATCATGATCTCAGTGACAGTTTCTCTTATTTGGAAATTAAACTTATATGGTTGACAAAAGCATTCAGTGTACAATTGTGAAAATCAAACAGTGCAGCAAACAGTTTGAAATTCTCTGAGCTTCAAGATTCCTGAGATGAATAAGCACCATGTCATTAAATAGGCCACCACCTGGCATTTAGCACATAATGGAAAACAAAGTCAGCAACATTTTATATAAAAAAAATTCTTGGACACTGAAGCATCCAAATGGGTGCCATACATCTAACATTTCCTGTCATTGGTTATATTCCATTCTTATTTATTTAATAGGCATTTATTAAATATAGGTGTTTATATCTGTTTTCCACACCCCTACTCTTTTCTAATCCATATCCCTTTTGGGGACCTAAGAAATGATCATAGATATTCTTCTGCTGCTGATGATAAACAAAGAGAAAATTAATTTGTTAGTGCAAAAAGTAGTTATTAACCCAAACAATGTACACACTGCAATCTATTTCACTATCCTATGACAGGACTTTTTACTCTTAAATATGTGGCAGCCTCATTGTCTACACTCTACAGCTTCCACTGTGCTGAATAATCAGTCAGTGCCTCAGGAACTAATACAGAGGTAATTAGCACTTGAAAAATGTTACAGCTCCTGCAGAGGTGTAATTGCAACCCTTGTCATTTCTGCTCTACAAGAGTGCTAATAGAAGACTACAGACAATGGCTTCTGGACTCAGTCTCCTCTCCCCTCTTAAAGTGATTACATTTCTTCTCAGTGATTTTGGCAGATGTCCTGTTTAAAGTCCCATAAAATGGTTCCTAAGAAAGCAGCCTTCGGTAAGATGATTTCTAGGGATAGCATAGGAGAAAGCAGTTTTTAAATTCTTGCTTTAATTTATTACTAATTTAGATGGGAGAATCTGACTCTGGGTTTCATTATCAGGCAAAGTAGTATCAACAATAACTGTGTTTATTTCATAGGCTGTGGGGAGAATCACAAGAAACAAGACATGTGACCCATAAACTATATTACAAATATAAGAAATGGTTGTTTGTCTTCCTCTTTCCAGTTTTTCTTTCAGAAAGCAACATCATAAGGCTCTGGGACATTCTTGCTGTAGAAAAGACAGAGACAACAATGAATGTTTCTTACATGTCTGGACACCACCCACACTTGGAACAATGTCCCAAGAACTCCTGGTTGAGAGTACGTGCTCCTTCTCAAGAGACACTGACAGATAGCTCCATTTATGTAGAGGAAAGCACATTAAACCAACACAAGAATGGGTAAGGACAGTCAAGAGATATAAGGTCCTTCATTTCTCTTTCACTCAAGGTTTCCTTAGGTAAAATTCAAGCTTTCTAAAGCTATTCACCACACTAAGTTAGAGAAATGCAGTACAGATATTGTCAAGATTAAAGAAGGTTGAAAAACTGAGAAGCCCCATAAATAGTGACTATCTTTATAAAGATATTAGCAACAGTGGCAGAGAATGTAAAGACAGGGAAGCTGATTCATCGTAAATTCTGCAAATGTACACCTTCACAATGGCTGGAACAGGAGAGGTACAGATTTTAAAGATTCTGTATATATAGCATTAGCATTTTCAGAGATTATAAATAATCCTCTAGTACTGATCAAATACATCTCTGTGTGTGCTTATGTTGATCTCATAGGAAATTCTTATTGTCCACCATTTTTTGTAGAAGTTTAATAACTCAACTCCTTGTGAAATGCTGTGTTTATGGGAAACACAAAAAGAGATAGGCAGGTAATTTGGATTTTAGCTGACAATTATAAATTATAGATGAATCAAATAACCAAGCAGCACCCCTTACAGAACGGCATCAAACCAATGGTAGTACTGTCCATCTCCATTACAAATTTTCTTTTAAATTACATTTGATGCTTTTTTTCACTTGATTCCTCTGGCTTCAAAATTGGATCTACTGGCTTTCCTATATATATTTCCAATTCAACATATTCAACAGAGGCATTTATTTATCATGGAAAAATAATATTTATCCACCTCTTTCCTGTGGTACCTCTAGCTTAACTGACAGGGTACCTCATAGAATGAAACTTGGAAGAACAACAGGGGGCTTCAAAACCTTTTTCAGAGAATGTATATTCTTAAACTTAGAAGAGGGAAAAAATAAAACCTATTAGGCCTTAATAACAATATAGCCAATAAGCTGAATTTCTTCCAAGTTTCTATTTGAAAGATTTCTTTTAAAATATTCTACTTATGATCAGAAATATAGAAAAAGAACAGATTAGCTTCATTTTGAACTTTCTATCATTTTCAAAGCAATATAGAAAGGCTATGGACCTAAACTTAGCTGCTGAGATACGTGGATGGCTGCAAAGGGAAGCACAAGGGCCTGGGCATTTATTTTCAATATTTACAGAACTGAATGACAATTGCCAAGTTTCAAAAAGACTGGAATGTATGAAGGTCCCTAAAACCACGACAGACTTTATGTGACACATTAACCCAAAGTGGTTATTGGGGTCCTTCATAGGTATTAGAATTCTAACAGCTGTTTTATAGGTCTGTAGATTTAATATAAAGAGGAGAGACAAGAGTTATTACTATATAGAATTTTTTGCTTCCTGGGTGCCATTTTTCAAGATACCATATTCATTCAAGAATAAGACTTTTTCACTGACAGAAAACTTGGAAAATGATGCAATCCCTAAAGGTCTAGTCATTTAACCTCACTTTGAAATTCCTTTAATTATACACACTTAAAAAAACATGTTCCAGAAGTCTAGTGGTTCACTCTCAAGCCACACCAGATATAGTCTTCAGGCGTAGAAGATAATCCAATTGTACCTATCTTTTTTATTTCCTATGTAAACACTCTGTATTTCAATGTTTTCTATCTATAACTGTCTGCCTCTGAATACAAATTAATAGTCCAAGAAAAAAGCAATAATACATAAATCAATGTCCTACTTACTTTATCCCATTTCCATTATACTCTGACTCAGCTATTTCCTTGCCTCCTACCTGTATTGTAAATCTATTCAGTTCAAACCACAGGCCCAGTTTGTTCTGCTTCATTGACATATTATTGCTCATCAGTTTCTTGACAGAAATATGACTTCATTCCAACCCCAACTGCTCTATCACAAACTATGCTTGCTTTGCTTGTCAGCCTTATAATCACTCTTGGTATTTTATACTTAGACCCAATTCTCTCTAGGATTGATAATATTTCTGTATTCTTAGAAGAATTTTCAAAACAAGTCAATTCTTATCTGTATTCCCCCAGTTTCCTCAAATCCTCCCTCCGAAATTATTTTTTAATTTCTTTTATCACAATTTTCTGACCCTGCCTAATCAGTACTCTTGTGAAGATCCACACAGCAGCAGCTGACAAAGTGGGATTCTGCAAAGTGCGAAGAATACTAAAATAAAATGACACTGCCAAAAACACCTTGCTCCCTCTGAAACTTTTGAGTCATAGCCATAAAAAAATTCTACCTCTAAAGTTCAATGATAAAGAAAGAGCCTCAGATATGAGTAAAGTATCTCACAAAATAAAGGGCTATATACCCACTGATTCTAAACCATAAAAGCCCAGTGGGAGTTGGAAATGCCATCAGTCAACTCTACAGAAGCAGAGGAGCAAGGAATTCAGAAGACATTTGGAGTTTATAACCTTGGAACCAATGTGCTCAGCAGTGAGTTAGCAGAATACTAATCCTGTACAAATCCTGAATGTGGATTTGTTAAGAATTAAGGAAAACCATGAAGGGTCGCATCACGAATCTGTACAAACTTGTAGCATTCCTGTGCAAGAAATATGTTAGACAATACTAGATAACTAGTTGTAAGCATCTAAGTAGTTCTCATAATTTTAACAATTGGTAATAATTGTTGGGGTCAAAGAACAGATGACTTGGATAAATAAATCACCATAGCAAACACAAATGTGATCAGTCAGGGAGAAGTGGTATCATTCCAAGTATTTGATTCCATTTTTCTATTAAGACCATTGTAAGCACAAATCTAAAAAGCATCCTGTAGACAAACCACCCGTCACTGTAGCAAAGTACATCCTTGGGAAGTACCCTTGGTTGCCTAGCCAAGAATTCTCCAATCCATACCCTCTTCCTCTCACATGCCCATATCTATATCTTCACTGGTTTTATACCCAGGTCAGATCTCGCCTACCTCAAAATAAAAGTAAAATTCCTTCTCTGAATTCTGACTCATTTCATTCTTTCATTCCTATCCTGGTGCCTTTTCCTTTCAGAAGTAAACTTTTCAACAATATAGTTGGCCTGGCTTCTATTTAACACCAACATAGTCTGCAGCCCAGACTTCAATCAACAGCACTCAGCCAGCTCTAAATCATGGAGTTTACTTCAATTTCACTCCCCTTTGACCATGGTTATTCAGCATCTTAAAAGTTATTAAACTCTACTTTATTCTTTCTCTAGAAATAACTTTCTGATTCAAGCTCTTCTCATCAGGAAATCCCTATTCTCATTTCCTTACATTATACTTATAGAAACAGCCTTCTTTGATCCCCTGCCTCTAGTTTCTGCCCTATTCCACTCCATTATTCACACATGCCTGCCAAAATAATTTCCCCAAACCTTTTCCATTTTATTCCTTTAATCAAATATTACAGAGGTGATTTCTAGTCAAGCTTGGAAAATTAAATACATGTGCTTATATGTTACTTCCTGAAACCCCATTAAAATGATAGCAAAGACATTTTAAAACATAACTAGCAAAGGCAAGGAAAACAAGAGAGGAAGAGAAGAAGGTTAATGTCTACTAGTTTGGGGAAAACGGGAAGCCCTTTGGGAGAGGTCTCTGACCTAACAGAGCATGGAATGTGAACATCTAAGGGTAGTAGGAGGTAGATGATCAAGCCTCATAGGGTCTTCATTCATGAACTACCAGGAAGAGAAAAAGCAAGAGTGGGTGATTAGATTGAAAATAAGAGGACTCATTTTAAATCTGCATAAGCAACAATGAGACTTGCCTGGGTCTCAAGTGGGTCCCAAAGTGAATAGATGTTGACCAGTCAAAAAACAACAGAGATCCACTAGAGGAAAACTATATAAAAATAAATGCGTACCATTATCAGGTTTAACTATAGTATAGCCTATTAGAGCAGAACAGGCTTTTGTTATTATTTACTCTAAGACTTGTTCATAAGGATGAGGAAATTTAGACAATCCATAGAAGTGCTTTCCTCAAGCTCCCTAATTGTTAGGATTTAAATATGAAGTGTCCCCAATGACTCATGTATTGACGGCTTTATCCCAAATGCAGCAGAGGTGGGGTTTAGAGAGGCATGTGGATTATAAAGGAACTAACCTCATCAACAGGTTAATTCTTTGATGGCTTCAGAGCTGAATGGGTTATAGGAGGTGGAGCCCAGAGTAGGTCACTGGGGTCAGGCCTTTGAAGGGTGTATATTGTAGTCAGCCCCTTCCTCTCACTTGGCTCTTTCTCTTTCTATGCTTTCTGATTGCCACCTTTTCACTGCCATGTCTTTCCATAATGATGTTTTTGCCTTGCCACAGGCCTAAAATCAATGAAGCAATGGATTGTGGACCAACAGAGCAACTGGCCATGGGCTAAAACCTCAAAAACCATGATCCAACATAAAACTTGCATCTTTTTAAGTTGTTTCTTTCAGGTATTCTGTCACAGTGACAGAAATCTGATGAATAAACTAATCAACAAATTTATAATTAAACATGGGCATCTGAATGGCTTTGTAAGTAGAAACTTAAGATGGAAAATGAGAAAATGTATTGAAATGAGAATATTCACCCTGTTATCAAAAAAGAGAGTAGGGAGCCAAGCATGATGGTGCATGCCTGTAATCCCAGTATTCTGAAAGCCTGAGACAGGAGGATCCCAAGTCCAATATCAGAGTAGGAAATTGAGTTAGCAAGACTGTCTCAAAATAACAGAAAGGCCTGAAGGTGTAGCTCAGTGCAAAGGTACTGGGTTCAATTACTAGTAGTGTGAGAGAGAGAGAGAGAGAGAGAGAGAGAGAGAGAGAGACAAAGACAAAAAGAAACAAAGAGGAAAGAGGAGGAGAAGAAAAAAAAGAAAGTAGGCAATAAGAATGAATAAATGAGTATTTTCCTAAAGCAGCAATAATAGATAATATTTTTTGAAATTACTGTCTTTAGTTAGATAGTTCTGGAGTCTAAAAGAGCAATTTATATCTTATATTAACCTGAAAGGATTTCAATTCTCTTTGATGATATTTCATGTGTAGGAAGAAAATGTATGCCTTGTTTTATTCCTGAGCTGAAAAAACTTTCAGCAGTGATTTTTGCCAGTTCTCTACTACAACATCCCTCACTCTTCCTCTGTCACCTAGCAAGCCTCATTAGGCCTCAGGTAAAGTGGATTTCTTACTATAAAATAACTCTGATTTATGAGTCATTCTCTTATAACTTGTTTAGTATGAATCAGCTTGCCAGGGATTGATTACTTCTCGGAGAATTCATGGAATTGAATGCATTATGCTGTAAACCTGAGTAACTGATGCATGAACAAAACAGCAACTGTAGACCTGCCCAAAACAGTCCAGAAACTCCCAATCTGGCCTACACCTCTCCATACGTATTGTGTTAGCTTTGGACATTTGGAGCAGCTTTCACATTCTTCCTCAAGTTTTCCAAGTCCCTTCTGAACAGCTAGACCCCTTTTCCAAGTCCCTTCTGAACAGCTAGACCCGTTCATTCATAGACCGCATCTTGCTGATTCCTCTGTGCTGCAATAACTTTGCTCAATTACTCTGCAGGTCTTTCAAGGCTTCATTAATATGCCTTTTATACAAAAGCCACTGTCTACTCATTCTGACCGCATCGTATAGGACCTCTTCGGGGAGCTGGAATTTTGGAATCTAAATCCCAGCTCTGCAACTTATCTATTTGAACAAGCCAATTAGCTTACCTGAATCTGTTTCCTCATATAAAGAAGAAGCAATCACTTGAAATTAAGAGAAAGAGTATAAAAATGAATGATATTGACTGTGAAAGTCCAAAACAAAGGTGTACCATGAAAAAATATTTATTCTGAGCTAGAGTACAGTGGCACATATAAAAACAGAGTGCTGGGGCTGGGGATTTAGCTCAGTGGTTCCACTGCCTGCCTCGAAAGCCGAAGGTCCCGAGTTAGATCCCCAGTACCAATAAATAAATTAATTAATAAAATAAAATAAAAACGGAGTGAAAATTGCATAGAAATTATAATTAAAACATTGGGCTTCACAATAGGCAGTATTTACTTAGTAAAGGATTCAAGTGATTCAACTTCTCTGAACTCTATGTCTATCATCTGAAAAATTCATTCACTCATTCAACCAATATTTATTGCATGACTTCTACCAGGCAGCCAATGTTCTTTAGTCTTGGGAAACATTAATAAACAAAACAGTCAAGAATCTCTGTCCCTGTGCGATAGGAATGACTGTAAAGCCTAGCTCACAGCATTGTTGCAAACATAAAGAGAGATGCTTAAAACAAAAAGGACTTTATAAAAAGAGTTGTGATCCACTGGTGTTAGTTTTTGCTGTTTGCTCTAGGATCTCAAATGGGCATGTGTAGTGCCTAAGAGTTCATCAAACAGTTTCATTCTAGAGATAAAGAAACTGAGTGTTAGCTATAAATGACATTCACAATCACACAATCATAAACTTGGTGGTAAATTTAAGTCTCCTACCTACCACAGCAGTCCTCTTTCCTCTCTATTACAGTGTTTTAATACAGTATGGTACCAAGTGTAGGGTCCTGGGTAGGGAAGGCAATGAGGATAGGTCAAGATTTAAAGGTAATTATTTAAAGGTAATAGCTAAATTTTGTCCTTATGAATTTAAACGGATATTTGTACACAAATGTTCGTAGCAACATGATTCATGATGGCCAGAAGGTAAAAACAACCTAAATATCCACTGACACACAAATTGATACACAGAATGTAGTATGTACATGCAATGGAATATTATTAAGCTTGAAGGAAGAATGAAAGTCTGATACATCCTTGTATAACATGGTTGAAATTTGAAGACATCGTGCTATATGACATTAGTCAGACACTAAAGACTGATGATTCCACTTATGTTAAAGATGTAGAGTAGTCAAATTTGTACGACAGAAAAGAGACTGATGGTTCCTGGGCCTGAGAAAAGAGGTGATTAGAGAATGGTTTAATGAATACAGTTTCAGTTTTTGAAGTGATGAAAATAGTGGAAGGATAGTGGTGATGGTTACAGGACAATTTGAATATAGTTAATGGCACCAAACTATACACTTAAAAATGATTAAGATGATAAATTTCATATTATATATATTTTATCACAATGAAAGGAGGAAATGGTTGTGTGTGTTGGTGTATGTGCCTAAGGATTGAACCTAGGGCTCTTTAAACTACATACTCAGAATACTCAGACCCTCCCTTTATAATTTTTAAATTTTTTTTTTTTGTACTGGGGATTGAACTCGGACCTTGTGCTTTTGAGGCAGGTGGCAGAAACACTGAGTTAAATCCCTGGCCCAATTTTTACCTATTTTTGATAGCACTGGGGATTGAACCCAGAGCCCTTGCTCTGAACTACATCTCTAGCTCTTTTTAATTTCTTTTCATTTGAGACAGGGACTTGCTAAATCACTAAGTTCCCCAAGCTGGGCTTGAACTTGCAATCCTCCTGCCTTAGCCTTCCAGAGTGCTGAGATTACCAGTATCCACCATCACACTCAGCTCAGCTAAAAATGGTCTGTTTTTATCATCACACTCCAGCAATTGTAAGCAATGTCAGAAAAATCCCCAACCATTCCAAATTTTTCCTATGTCTATGTTCTAAAAAAATGCTACATTTACTGTTGAGATTTGTCTAGATAGATGATATAACACATTTATGTATATGATTGTATATGTAACTATGTAATTTTGTTTCACATAATATACACATGTACTCTTCAAATTAGCACCTTTTAATTAACTCTTAATAAATCTCATATTACATGAAAATTAATTTGATAAAAATTTATCCATATAGTCAGCTTCCAACATGTGTGGACTAAACTACATGTGCCCATTTTTTTAGACTAAAGAGCACAGTAGTTTGAAATCAACTAAATGCAATTCAGGCACTGTTTGTTTCCCCAGCCTCTGTGTAGTTAGTAACATTCCTGAATCTAATTCCAAATGTTAGATTGAAAGTAACAACAGTGACATAGTTATTATAAAGACAAAGAAATGAAACTGAGGCTAATTTAATGCTGTCATTCCATCTGACTACTTTTTATTTATGTTTCAAGTTTAAAACTGAAACAGAATGTAAATTGTGAATGGTAAAATATTTTTGTTTGGTAAGTTCAGTCTTTAGTTCTATGTATATTTATTTCACCATTATTACTGAAAATGACATTGAAATACCGGGAGGAAGTCTTAAAAGATATTCTGCTCCAGGTATCAAATATGTAAAGTACAGCATTGTCTGAATAAGTGACTAATGAATGCAATGAATGAAAAACAAACTTAAAATGCAAGTAATAATGTCAAAAATATTTCACCTAATCCTCATTTGAAGTAAATAAATCATGTACTTTTGGAGACTTTAAAATATTCAGATTCTATCAGATGACAAAGTGCTATAACTGTAGGACTAGGCACCACACAGAATCACAACAGGGAAATATTTTATTTTCTCTGCCTTTAGCCAGGTAGTGTATTCTGAATTATCATCCATGCTATATCTTTCTACTAAGAAAAGCACACACACGTACACATTTTTCTACCAAGTTTCCAGTTTCATCCTTCTGATAGAATCAATATTTTAATAGCAAACATACTTTACATCTCAGAGATGATAATGAGGTTGTCCCTTTCCTGGAAAGACCAGGGTCAATTTATTCTCTTCTCACAAGAAAGAGGAAAACTGGATTAATGCAGATAGATTCAACACACTTCAATTTTCATGCTACACCATCTCCTCCTACACACACTGCAAGATAAATTCCAATCAATTAAAATAATCAGTAAAGCAAATGGCAGGCTTTCATTTCATCTTCTTGAAGCCTTTGGTATATGAACTTTAATTGATTTTTCTTCTTTTTGAAGTCGACTGCAGAGGTGAGGTTGTGCTGTATACAGAGCACATAATTCCTTTATTTAGTTCTCTTTCACAGTGTCTTTAAACAGTTATTACTCACCTACAGGAGAAACTCACAGTGAATTCTGTCTTCAACTCTGGGACCACACAACATCACACAGGAGGTCAAAACTAACAGTTTGAGCCATGCATGATAACTTCTATGTTATTACACCACAAGAAAATAAATCATTCATAAAACAGTATGGACACTTACCTTTACCTTCTAGAGAGAAAACAGGTAACCACAAACCTCAGTCTTGCTGAGTTTAGTATTGATTTGAAAAACAGTGTCTAAGCAATGTTTATTTTGGTCAGGAAGTGGATTTCTTCAATTGGTAACCCACTGTGTCCCAACACTGAATTACAGAATGGTTTGGTTTGTTTGGAAATGTTTATTCTTGAAGAAACACAAATGACACTTTTTATGTAAAATTACATGTACTCACAGTACTTGTGGTGCAATTTAAATATGTTTTCTGTGTTTCCTCCAGAAATCATAGAGTGTAAAATGACTTGCACAGCTTGAGTTTCTTTTTTATTGACATAGAATTAACTCTGTTGACTTAATAAAACAAAACTAAATTAAGCTAGAATTACATTAATTTTGTTTCTTGTTTTTTAAAATGGCTGCTTCAGCTAAGAAAGGCTTAGTGGAAATACAGCATCCATTTTATGCTTTATTTAACTCTGTGGAATTTCTCTCACTTAAGTATAAGTATTAATCTAATTCATTTGGATTTTTTGTTTACTTATCAGTTTGACAAAGAAGCAGTTTGTGGTTGCACATTTTTGCTTCCTTTTTTATGAATTCAAACCTTCCAAAATATGAAACTCATTTGGACTGAACAAGCCCCACAGAAAACAAAACCAGAGAGCACATGGAAGTCACTTTTCCTCTTGAATACAAAGCAGCCTCACGAATGTATTACTGAAAACACAGATGAATAACTTATCCTTTCTTTTTAATGTAGTGTTTCTATTAGAACCCATGTTAGAATCTTGTTCCATGATTCAACATCATAGCTAAATAGGTGATATTTTTCCCAGTCACCATTCTTAGAGGGCATTTCATACTGAGAATATAATATTCACTTACTGTCCTCAGCCTCCAAAGTCACCCACTGCCACAGACTGGCATTCCTTTTTAGATATTCCTTTTTGCCATATGGTGTCACATGAAAAGTAACCACAAAACATCAGAAGCATATAACAATTGGGTATTGCTTATGAATCCAAGGTGACTTGTTATGTAGCCATGCCGGTTTTGGCTGGGCTCGCTCACTTACCTTGGCTAGACATCAGCCTATGCAGGTTGCCCTTAGCTCTGACGAGCAGGGCAACTCAGCTCTGCTCTGTTCTTGGCTGGTATTTTTATTTTGTTTTGCTGCCTTTTCATATAACAGACACTTATCAATATATAAAAACAGAAGACAGGCATGGTGGTGCATACCTGTAATCCCAGAACTCTGGGAGCCTGAGGCAGAATAACAAGTTGCTTGGGCAACTTCGTGAGACACTGTCTCAAAGTTAATTAAATAATTATATAAATAGATGGACAGAAGGGCTTGGAATGTAGCTCAGTGCAAAGGTCCTGCATTCAACTGCCTAGCCTGCTAAAATAATAATAATCCCATATTTTATAGTTAAGAAGACTGTATTATTTTAGTTAGGTTTTTTGCTCCAGGTTTTACAACAGTGAAATCAAGCCCATTTCAGGCAAGGGAGCAGCCACTGCAAAGGGCTGGAGGCATGGGAAGCCTGATGAACTTGAGGTACTTAGGACTGTTGTGGCCAGAGCACAGAGAGGTAAGAGAGGAGTCTATAATGGTGCAGCACAGGGCACAGTAGAGATGTGTTCATATCGTTTGCCCCTGAAATAAAATCTCACCTTCTAAACAAAGAATTAAGAGTAATATGTAGGAAATGGATTGGCAGAGAACAAGACTGAAAGCTGAAATGCCAAGCAATGTCCTCAGAGGAAATCCCCCTACTCCAGAACAGGTTTGGGGCAATGATGTGGGAAGCAGTGAATAGATCTGAAGTCTACTGTAGTGACAGAATCAATAAGATTCATCAGTGAATGAGACAGGAGGGAGTAGGCAGACAAAAGAGAAATTCTAAGGGGATGCTTAGGTATTTACTTGGACACAGAAACTGAAAATGGTGCTAAATAAAGTCATGAGAGAAATTGCAATGGAGTTACAGTGCTGAGTGTGTTTTGTGGTGAGTATGATTTAGCATTTTCACTCTGGACATGTTAAATTTAAAATAAAGAGGAGGGGTATTCAATTTTTAAATCTGTATTTCAGAGAAATCTAGAATGGATGAATACTTAGGCTTGAGCCTCAGAACTGGATGAGATTACCTGGAAGGAAGAATAGAAAGATGGAAAGGAAAGGGCAAAGTTCCAAAGTCTATAGACTATCAATATTTAGAGACAAGGTACAGAGAAGAAGCTAACAAGGAAAAAATGTAGGGAAAAAAAGGGCATAATGTGGTGCCATGGAATTCAAATTTCTCTAGACAAGGGAGGAAACTGACTGAAGCCACCTAACTAGAAACTGAGTTAGATGTGGAGAGAAAGACGTCCATTAGTTTTGGCACATTGAGATTTTTGAGTGACCTTGAAAAGGACAGTCCCAGTGAATGGTAAAAACTAAAAGGTATATGAAAGAGAGGACAAGTGTAGAGATCATATGTACTGTGGTCTGAATGTTGGTGTACCTCCAGAATTCATATGTTAGAATCTAATTCCAATATACTACTACTACTACTACTACTAATAATAATAATAATAACTGGGACATTTGGGGAAGTGATTATGAGGGCTATGCCTTCATGTGTGAAATTAGTACCCTTGTGAAAAAGAAGGCAGAAGGGAGCTGTCTTATCCCTTTTCTGCCTAAAGGAAGGGTACAGCATGAAAGTACCACCTTTGAAGCAGAGGGCAGCTCTCACTAAACACTAAGTCTTCTGGTGCCTTGATTTAGACTTCCCAACATTCAGAACTATGAGAGGTAAATTTCTACTGTTTATAAACTACCCAGGTATTCTGTTTTGGTGCCCCAGTGAACTAAAAACATATCTGAAGAATTTTATCAAGGATGCGAACAGACGAGCAGGCAGAGGTTGTAGGCACCTGCGGGGTGAAGATCAAGTTTTATTTTAGGGTGGATTACTCTACAGCATTGATTTTTAGACTTTTCTTACATCAAAACTGTTTGGTAGGCTTATTGAAAGAGTAAGTGCTGTCATTCAGTAGACTAGTCTAGAACATGAGAATTTGTATTTCTAACAATTTCTCAGGAGATGCTCATGTTTTTGACCCAGGGACCATATTATGAGATCCATATGAGAGAGAGAGAGAGAGAGAGAGAGAGAGAGAGAGAGAGAGAGAGAGAGAGAATGGTCCTACATAGAGGAAGACATTGGTGTGCAAGAGAGGAAGAAGTCTGGGAACAAAATGCTTAAAAATGTGTGAGAGTCTGGGATCCAGAGTACAAATGCCTTTGATTGTAAGGTGAAACTTGATCCATGGGAACCAGAAGAAGAGATTAGAACTTTCCACAAGCAGCTCTCCATAGGTTCTCTCTGTTCCTAGATCTAGGTTCAATTTGTGTCATTCATATATGATCAAACAATCTTTTCTGGTTCATTATACATGGTCTCAGTGTAACAGTGGCCAATAACTGAAGTTGTCAGTACTTACTAAACTTTCTGCCCCACCACCAATGACAACACATAGCCTAGCTTTAGCGACATTGCATGTGCATGTTTCTTTAAACCAGAATTTCATATGATTGCTCCATGGAACCCTAGGGAGAGAAAGTACATTTTGCATTGCATTGCTACTCTACAGAAAGAAAAGATGGAAACCATGATGTCTTCCACCAGAGAAGCTTTACTGTCATCAAATTTATACACTGGGCTTCTGGACATTTTATCTGAAACAGAAAAGATGTGAAAGCTGCTGCTTTTTAGATGAATATATGTCTCTAAGTTATAGTGTCTTCTCTAGGCATGCCTCTCCACCTTCATAACTCGTCATACCTCATTGGTCTCAACACAGATACTGAGGCCTTAATATTGCCCATTGACTGGAGTCTACGCCTGGACTCCAGTTTTATATTTGAGACTCTACTCCATGCTGATATCTGCCTGAATGAATCTATGTATAGCAAATGCTCCTCAATTTTTATGCTCATGATCTGTGTAACTGAAAGGAGACCCCATATATATCTTGGTTAGGCATTTTTAAGGACAATTGCTTGTCTGGACATACACCACATTCTACCACTGCACTCTCTCAGAACATGGATAGGGTAAGCTGGATCCTGGACATTCTCAGCTGTGGTCTCAGTGTTTCTTAGCTACCATGGGTGATGGTTTCAGCCTTCTGCTTCCCACTGCGTTCCAAGAATCATTTTTCCCTTCCATGTCATGATACATTAGGAGAGAGGCAAATAGGGAAATAATAGATGACTTGAGGCAGAGGTTGGATGGAAAACTTTTTGGCATAGAAAAATTTGTTTCACGGCTGTGTGCAAGACAGGGAGAGTAAGAAAGTGGTCAAGAGAAAAATATCTATGCATAGGGCTGAAACAATGGCCTTAGACATTTAAAAGGCCAAATAAACAAAGTAACAGGTAGAAGGAAAAGGAAAAGGGAAAAGAAAGAATCAGAAGATGTGTGATTATATGTAACTTGTGGTGGATATCATTTTCTGACACAAAATAGGAATGCATTTCACTGTCCTTTGAAGATACATATGACCACATCATTTTGCTTCAACTAAAATGTAGATAGAAATGAATTTGTATCTTGTAAGTAAAAACATTAAGCAGGTGCAAGAGTCTCCACGCACTCTCTTCCTTCATCGATCTGGAGGCTTGTACTCTACATAAGAGCCTCAGGAATGAAACAGGTTGGTATAAATTCTAAGCCTTCATCAGGAAAGTTGGCCTGAAAAGTTTGCCACTCATATGCCCACTAAACATTGTCTGATATGGTAAAATAGTTTGAAGGGGGAAGGAAGAGATAATTTATGCATATATCTTAGCCTAGCCTGTCTGGTGCAAACTTATCAAGAATCATTTTACCCTCCACCATCAACCAGCCTTTCACTTGCTCAATTTTTGCCTGCTTCTTCTCAGAAAGCCACGTGCATATTTTTTCCAATGCCCAAATAAAATAAATCTCTATGAACCCTGTCATTTTACCATGTTGTAGTAGGCATCATCCTATTTCTCATTATATACCTCTCATTTCTGATGTAAAGCAGTCTTTAAACATTTCCAGGACAGACTTAGTAATGCCCAAGAAGGACAGAAAACCAGACAGCTCATTCCAGTGCTTCTTTTTTTTCCCAGTTTCTGCAAACTACAGGTCAAAATTTGGCCTGGTGGGAATTTTTGTTGTTGTTTTTTGGTTTTTTGTGGGGTTTTTTGGTTTTTTGGGGGGGGTACCAGGGATCGAACTCGGGACCTTGCACTTGCAGCAAGGCAGGCGGTGGAACCACTGAGCTAAATCCCCATCCCCTGGCCTGGTGTTTTTATATTAGTTTGTATCTTTCCCTTGGGCAGTTAGTGACCTGAGATCTTTTGGGTTTGAAAGAAGTCAAAATTTTGGCTCATTTTTTGAGCCTGGACCTGATTGTCTTTCTAGTCAAATTCAGCAATAAATTCTTTGTTAAAGCTTTTTTTGATGGGGGAAAGAACATAATACGCTTAGATGATAAAATAACTCTTAGAACACCCCCCCAAAATCCATATTATCTCCTCTAAAGCATCTTGGTATGTATTTTCCTGAAATTTTTCTATTTCTTTTTAGATAATGGTTAAATAGCTTTTCATTTCAGGGTTTCATTTCGCAAGCTATTTCAAGCACTAGAAAATGTTTGATATTATGTTTTTAAATTATTTTCTAAAAATATCAACACATTGTTGAGTGACAAGATGTTCAACATAATGACACACTATATCTGCAATGGTAAGGATAATACAAAGTAAAATGTTGGAGTAAAACTGAAAAAATTCAGCATAGAATTTATTTTGATTAAAAATGCGACTGTGTATTTGTCAACTATTAACATTTTAAAATACATTTATTTTAAATCATATTACAAAATCCATTGAAAATTTAACAGGTAATATTTCTTAACTTATGCCTAGAGAATTAAAGAAAAAATTCTGAGAATATTGCATTAAAAATGCACACAGACTCAGACCTTACTTAACAACCACCTCTTTATAACCCTCATTCATTTTTTGATATAACAGTCAATCTTAATGCCATATAAAAATATCACGGGATTATATTTGACTGCTTTATGGCTAAGTTAACTGTGTGAAGTCCGATAAGAATTCTGAATCTCCCTATGAGTTTCAAGCAATCTCTCTTTATTACTAAGGCTTATGATCTGTAATGTGTAATTTTGTTATTGATGTGAGAAACTGTGAACAGATAGTATTGTTTGGGAGGACACAAAGCTCTTTTCAAATGCAGAAATCACTGAAGATTGCATTTATTCTGTAGCACTTTCTAGAAGGGGAGAGAGAGAGAGGAGAGGGAGAGAGGGAGGGAGAGAGATATTAAAATTTACCCTGGGCTGGCTTTGAAATTAGTAGAAATTGGCAAGAAGACACAAAAGTAGCCAGCAGTGAATTCTGTAAAGTGCAGAAGCTGAGATAGGTTGGATAAGGCCAAGCCCTTGGTGTTCAAAATGTGCTCCGTGAGCCAGCAGGATCCATATTACCTGTGAGGCTGTGAGAAATGCAGAATCTTCAATCCCGTACTAGAACTCCAGAACCAGACTAACTTTTAACAAGATGCCCAGCTGATTCTTTTGTACGTTAAAATCTCAGTAGCACTCACTTGCACAGAATTTGATTTTAGGAATAGTACTTAAAGAAACCATGTTGATTCCAAATAAATTTTAGACCAGTGGTCTAGCAAGATGTTTACTTCAGCTATTACCGTGCTCCTTCTTGGGTTTGATAAAGTCAGGTGCTTAAACTTTTATCAATATCTTCTTGGGGTTTATGTTGTGACAAAAGTGATACTGATGTGGTTTCTTTTCTTTTTCTCCATTAGTCATGGATAATGAAATTAAAGGTATATATAAAGAGAAAGGGAAAGTTAATCAATATTATTCCATGTTCTGTGACTTGCACTTTTTATTCATTCATTTATCTACTTAACCTTTCTTAATGAACATGTAGTATGTCAAGCACTGTGCATGGTATATGGAACACAGAGGAAGAATGTATTCCTCAGCACTATCTGTTATCCTTCACTATCTGTTTCATGAAAGAAAATGACGGGCAATTTTCTAAGAAGAGGAATGTAACAGAAGGGGAGACTTTGAAGATACTACCACTAGATAGGTTTTTTTGCCCTCTAAAATGTTTTCATATTTTTAAAGTTTAGCTCTTCAAGTAAAATTCACAGTATTCTCTGTTTTGGTATCTTTTCCTGTTAACTAAATAATATGCTCTTGAATTGGGGGTTCCCTCTTCATTGGTCCCACACCTAGCATAATACTGGACTCAATAAGCACCTTTGGTTGATGATAGGAACTAGCTTCAGTTCAAGACAATGTTGGAAACTTGCTTTAACATGAGTCAGTATCAATTATCTAAATGTTTCAAAGTACACACAAGTAGTAACTTTATGTTACTACCACTGTCTCAGTATGCTGCTTATGATTCCTTATACCTAGATAATAGAAAAATCATATTAATTCAACAAGAGAACAACTACCACTAATTGAACAACTAGTAGTATGAAACACTATATTATATTGAATATATTGTTTAATCTTTTTAATATTATGGCATTTTGTAAGATTTATAATAGAATTCCTACTTACAAAGGAAGAAACTGAGGCTGAGTGAGTTTAAAGGATTTGTATATTGTCCTAAAACTACTGAAGGGCAGTGTTACTTTTTGAGCCCAAAATCAGTCTCATTACAAACATTTCAGGAATTAAATATAAGCATCAAAAATAATACCATCAGTGATGATGAACACGTATTTTTCAAAAAAATTTAAAGTATCGTTTTCGTGAAGAAAGAAAATCTATTTCTTTCAGAGGTATCAAAATTTTGAGAAAAATTTTTCCTCTTGCCCTAAACAGTAAATGTACATTAGAAAATATGTCAGGAAAATTTTTCTATAAACAACATTTTTAACCTGATACTTTCAATGTTTCATGTTTGTTCCTTAATTATTCTAACAAGTAACCCTAAAAGGATATTTGCCAGATGTACTCCTGTACATCTCAGATGTAGGTGCTAGGAATGTCTAATGAACAAGACCCAGTTCCTGCCCTCAAGCCTTGTACACCATTGGAGACATCCTCATGGGCTGCAAACCTTAAAACATTTACTAACTAGGTGTTTTTAAAAAACCCAGCTTATATATGAATGTGAAACTCATGAAAGAGGTCAGAGATGGGAATCCTCAGCGGGTAGATATTTTTTTAAAGTGTGAGGCAGAATAAGTTCACTCATGAAAGAAAAAGAGATCTGAGAACTAAGCTCTGGATCACAGTTAAAGAAAAGAAAGAAAGAAAAAGAAAGAAAGAAAGAAAGAAAGAAAGAAAGAAAGAAAGAAAGAAAGAAAGAAAGAAAGAAAGAAAGAAAGAAAGAAAGA